>NW_019059744.1:778949-810056 GCF_000696155.1 Zootermopsis nevadensis
CAGTTGTTGAATTTGAACTATACACCAGTTAAAACTTACTCTTTCAATTTAATTAAAAGTTTTTATGTAAAAAGTCTACCTATTGTAATTAATTACCCTAGAGAACAGAGATATTAGCCCTTAATTACCTTCTTTTCTTCGTATGAACACGAGCATGTAACAATTGTAATTCACTATCGCATTATTCAACTGTCGTATAATTTTGTAGTAATAAAATAGTGTTTCATATACCAAAGGCAATGATAAATGCGACTCATTTGCTTCTGTGGATCGTGGACAAAACTAGTAAGGCTGTCGAAAGCAGAGATGATTAAAATTTTAATGCAAGTAGCTTAATTGTACGGTGTATGGAAGGAAAATAATCTTTAAAACAGTGACTCTGTTGTTAAACTAATATTCATTGTACCTAACCTGACTTGTGTATCCAGGGACGGCCTAAGGGTATTTTGAACCCTAGGCGAACTATTAGCCTAGCTCCCTTCCCACAATTAACTTCTGAAAATTACTACTGTGCATTAGTATGCACAATGCTACAATGAACTCTTATCTTAAAATGTAAGCTCTTCTAATTCCTTGCAACAGAAAACTATGTTTTTGTAATAAATAATTTTAAAGTTACTTACAAATTAGAATTTTTAGGTGTAAAGTCGAAAGAAATCAAGAACAAACAAAATAAATAACGGAATAAAAGCGAAGTGGTACTTATTAACGCAAGATCTATCATGCAGCTGACGATGATTAAATCTGCAATTTTACAAGGCCAAGAAATGTGAGGACTGGTCAAATGAACTACTTCGCGGCACACATAAACAATCTTTGTACAATACCAAATAATGTTTGGCGACATATTAAAAGACTGCCAACTTCAATCAGGAAATTAGCCTGTACCACCTGAAAATTTAATTTGGACTGCATTTTCTGTCGAAACGGATAAATTTCAACATTCGACGCGAGTCATACGAAAATTGAAAATTTTACGTACCAAACTCATAATACGACAGAATAATTTAAAAAAAATAGATTTTAACTAAATATTATACTAAACCCAGATAGCAAGAACCTGGCAGAATAGGGTAAGACACTTCTCACTGAAGCATCGGAGGTCCAGTGCAAGGAATGAGGCAAAAGCGAAATGTATGTCGTGGAACCCGAAACGTTGATTGAGAAATGTCCTCTCCGTGACTTAGCAACGGTGTTTAAGTGTAATGTGCACAAAAACATTATTGGATTGAATTGTTGTTTGTGAAGGTGCACACAGTGACAGTTTGACCATTACGAAAAGTAGGTAGTCGTCCAAGATGGCAAAATCCGAAGGGGCTAACAATTTAAAAAATAGAAAGCACGAATCAGAAAAAATAAACGTCTAAGAACAGAACGCTAACAATTTAAAAAATAAAAAATAGAAAACACTAAACAGAAAAAATAAACGTCTAAGAACAGAAAGAAATAACAGAAGGTAAGAACAAATGTGCCGAATTGTTGGGTAGCTTTCAACATTTGACGTAGCTCATCCCGAAATTCGAAGTTGTACATCGAAATCCAGCCGGGGGGGAGGGGGGGAGGAATGTCGTGATATTCGTATACTTAGATACGCAAATGTAATGTTCACAAAACTATTAAGGAGTTAGTGGATTTCTTAGCTGCTGTGTATTTAGTTTCTATTTCTTTACTCACATAATAATGAACCAGAGTTATCTCTAAAATTGTTTTTTTACATATACCAGTTTCTTCTAGCATGAGATTCACTCTCAAAATAGAGATCATATAACATACAATAAAAATTAGAGAGATACAATATTTTCCCTGATTTTTTTTAAATCGAGATAATGTTCAAACAGGTACGGTTTCCTGGTTTTCAAAACACATACAAATTTTAAGCTTTTATATCTCTTTCATATTCTGTAAGCAGGTTTCTCCTTGTATGAGAGACAAACGCTAGTCAGTAAGTTCTGAGAACACTTTATGAAACCAACTTACCTTCAGGTGTTTCTGTCTGTATGGCGAGGATAGTAGGAACTGCAAATTAATAATTACACACGTCAGTGATCAGTTTGTGTGAGTAATTTTCACCAGCGCGGTTTCCAGTTATGTGAAGATTCTAGATATAACCTCAAAGCTTCGAAATGTCATCAGACTTGTAGTTTCTAACTGCAAAATATTCCATACGCGTTTGGAGTATAAGTTATATTTCTGAACTGCCTATTCAAGAAATGAGTTCAAATAGGTTATTAGTTTATGCCATTAAACTGGACAATAAATAAGGATATTTCATGGGAACTATAATTTTATTTGCTAAAATATGGCCTGGATAAAAGCAACTTATTCTTCGAAGATCGTTAGTTGTACAAAGGTTCAAGTTTCCACATTTAGTGGTGCTGGTGTGGTTACCATGTCTGATAATTGGATGATTGCATTATTGATGGTAGGAAATTGAAAATCACTGTGGTGGAGTGGTTAAAGTTTTGCACCATATTGATACATCAAGTACACGTTTTAGGCTAATATATATTAAGAATTTTTTTTATTCTCAGAATTTTGTTCTTCGATTTCAGATTGATCTAAAGCATGAGTTACAACGGGCCTTTACAAGTACTAGATATTTTAATATCTTTCTTAACATTCTGACAGTGATTCAGCTAGTCACGAAATTGCCAGCCTTTGTGTAATCCGAAATGTTTTACCGTCATTACCACCACTTAAACGTGTCCTAATTCAGCTGAATCCAGTCTCCACCTTGACACTGTAATTTATTCCTATTTCGTCTTATCAAATTTTTATTACGCTTTAATCTTCACTAAATTAAAAATCTATGTATCAGGCTACATAGATTGTTTTATATTGTTTTTGAAGAAACATAAACATTATGTTTTCAAAGATTTGATGACGTTAACCAGTGCTTTGATACTACCAAACGCCTTTACAGAAATAAAAAGAGGTTCCTGAAGAAAGTATGGTTTATTGTAACGTTTAATTAATTCAAATGTTCAGTATACATTAATTCAATGTAGGTATCCTTACAAAAGCCTTCGGTACACTTTTACACTTTACTGAATATAAACACAGATTTATTAATTGTATTAATTCTGCAGCAAGTTATGTTAATGTACACCTATCGGGTAACTTGTCACTGTCATCATCAGTGATGCTTTTATATCTGCTTTATCTTGACTTAATAAATGTTTGTATCACTATCTTACAGTCCGATTTTCGTTTGTTATACATTAGTTTTTAAAAGCACAAGTCAGAACGTTAAGTGAAGTTCTTCTGTTATTTCACCTTTTATAATATTGATGTTATTTTTTTTGCTTGTTTGAGCTACGAGTTTTTTGTGCTGCAAGAAAGTAGAACAATGTCAGTGTTTTCGAATACCGTATTTAAAGTTATTAAAGTGACATCAATAAAACAGAGGTCACTTTTTCTGCCCTTTTTACAATATTTAAATAAGCGAAAGGTTACGCAGTACTCAGATGACTAACCTTGTTACATAAAAGCTGTTTGCATGTTACCCAACATACTTTTGTAACCATTTCGAAGATTAATCTTTGTCAGACTACGAAAAATGTTTTTCTTACGTAACAGCCGTGGCTGCATGGTTAATAGAATAACTTTTTTAGGATGTTGTGTTACGCTCTTCGCAAGGCATTTAACTTGTTTCCTTGTGAAGTTCCTATTTCAAAATGCATGAAATTACAGTTTTAGTCATACTGAAATGTATGTATTTGTTCCTGAAGAGTTATATATGTTTTTAATTATTAATAATTGCTATTAAAGATCATCGTTATAAAAATTTTACGGATTGGGCCTTGTGGTTTGTTCGGGTTCAGTATTACTTTTCAAATTTTGATCACTTAGGTATCTCGTAGGACTTCTTGGCCCTTTGCAAGGACGCTACCTACAGAGGGCATTACAACGCAGAAAGACGAGTCGCTATACCCATGCCTGGAGCGAGAATCGACTTCGCGAACCCCGTATCCGAACGACGAATTATTTCCATGACCCCGCGGCCATTGTGATTGCTAAAATTGCAATTGGTCGTGATGATGACGCCGCCATTGTGATCGCTAAAATTGCAATTGGTCGTGATGATGACGACAACATCAACATCATCAACAACAACAACAATAATTCAAAGAAATTCATTTATTAATAATAATAAACGAGTTATTTCTTTTACGGCGACTGAATGCATTGAGGTTTCCTTGGGCGAACAACAGTATAAGCATGGAGTTAGAATCTAATTTTGCTGAGACCATCTCTGTCTTCATCATCAGGGTCGATGTGACAGTACTGTCCACTATATTTGTATCCACAATTGCCTCTCGGGTCACCATCTCGTTTTCCGCACTGTCCACTATGTTTGTATCCACAATTACCTCTCGGGTCACCATCTCGTTTTCCGCGAGCGAACCAATATGGGAAGAGGGCGGAGTTGTGTGGTCATTCAAAACCTGGCGGCATAGACAATCTCCGAAACGTCGGATTGTAATAAGAATTTAGCAGACTCTGTAAATACTGCTTGTAGCGTATATGTTCCATAAATTTCGTCTACAATAAATATAATTCATTAGCCCACGTGTTGTAATAATAATAACTACAAGTAAACATTTTTACACACCTTGTACTTATTTTAGAACACACTGACATTTCGTAAGCGTAGCAAAATATGCGATGCAAGTGTCCTTCGAATTAATTAAATTCATTTATATGTCTCTACAATGTCTTCGTACGTCAGAAAAATCTTCATACTGTAAACAGCAGTTTTTCTCATGGTTATATGTATATCTTTCTCAACAAATGCGGGTCATTGTGCGAAAGCTGTTACAGTTGTTAAATCTCAGCCTGGAATTCAATACTGAACGCTCTCTTCCACAGGACATAGTGATAGGTAAGTATGATATGACGATGTATTTCAGTAGCCAAAGTTATAAAATAATTATATTAAGGAGACATATGGCGGTTCTGATTATGAATAAAATGACAAACATTTTGATTTAACATCTCTGACCGAAGACCTACACTGATTGAGACATTTCATGTTATTTTACCAAACCATTAAGACAAACTCCGGAACATTACCTTAAATCAGGCTGCGACTACTCCCTACCAAATCTTTTCTAATTCATTTCTCACTTACCATCCTGTCATTGGACAGTGCTGTTAAGTAAACCACGAATCAATCAAGACCAAGCTCTATTTTAATATTGGTTATTCTACAAAGCAAATAAACGAAGTAAGTACACAATACAAAATTATCATATGCTTTAAACTTCCATTAACTTATTATTTTGTTCAAATTATCGCTCCAGCAGACAAATTAATTTACAGATGGGTAATTTAATCCAGCATATAGGCAATGTGTAGTGTAAAGTCTTAAAATATAACGGATAATATAAATAAACGTAAATACAAAATTCAGCTTTCAAAAAACAGGCTCTGTCTCCGGCTAGTAATAAATACCTTTTAACGTTGTAATATTGTAGCAGAAATGTTAATGACTGGCCGGGCCTGGCTGGATTTTGTCCCAGAGTAAAGGTGAGAGAGAGACGGGACACATTACTTGATTTATGTGCAGTACTTTATAGCTGAAATACTTCACACCAGTGCAGATAAATGTGCCGAGGAAAAGGTTTCATCAGGGATAATTTCCGGGACAGAAATCGCGCGTTGAAATATCACTGTGGTCCAGCGCACTCTGCATCCGGTGTCTGTATTCTGATATCACTCTGCATTGATCTGCCTCGTCATCGATTCGAATCTCAAGACGTACTTTTATTGATTTGTTAGGTTGTTATTGTGTGAACTGAACTGTTACAACGACATGCATATGAATTTATTAGATCTTAAGATTTATAGCAAGATCCGTGGGAGGTTAAATGTCAACTTAATATTAGAGCGTGGTTTACGTCACTTGATTTGTAATGTATTGTCATTGTATCGTTCTATAAGACTGAACTGTATTTATTTTACAATATGTAAATCGTTCTATTGACAAGCCTATTTCGATAATTATTTTCAACAAACGTTTAAGAGGTCTTGCGATGATCGCCCTGAGGACCTCAGAAACGGCAGCACGACGTACTAACCTAGAAGACAGCCATCGTGAAACTCTAATCCTAAAATAAAAGAGTATAATACGTCTATTAAAGTTAAAGCAAGTTAGATTTTGTTGTCTGGGGACAGGCACGATATTTTCAGCGTTGAGAATACGTGCCTTACTGACTCACTGGGGTCAAGGTCAAGCTTTCATATTCGTGTCGGTTACAACAGAACTTCATCGTTACCGTGTGATTGACAGAGATGCTGCCTCTCAACGTCTTGTAAACATCTTGAGGGTCTTACCACTTACAGTAAGATGCAGTCTAGGGTGTCAGAACGCATGGAACAATAACATGACCTCATCTGCGTATCAGAAACCGTGTTATCTCAAGGACAAAAACGTTTCAACTCCACTAAAAGTTCTGAAAATTCAAAGAAACACACGCACACATCTGCAACTTTGCTACGACCTGTTGTATCTTCATGAGGTTATGATATCATCTATAAATTTTCAAATTCATTGCGACCATAGATTATGCAGTGACATTTATATACCTTGTAACATGTGAAAAAATACTGTGTCCTCGATTATGAATCTTCAGATAACCGATGACCTCATATGTGCACTTGCAGTGACCTCACTTATATGAATTTCCCATATCTTTTAATTGTTATGTAGTGCACTCCTGTACAAACTATTAAGGTCTCTTCTACTGATCTCCCTTCAAGCTCTTGGTAGCGGAATATAGCACCACAGAACTACATATTCTGCATTAACTGATTTTATTGTTCACAGTCTTTGTAAAACATTGCACTGGAATATATTAATATACAGAAACGAAGGCAGGAAAGCAAGATAACTGGTTTGGTACTAAACAAAGACTGATATTTTCAGGGAGTGTGTAACTATTGCTGTGCGGAACTGCGTAACAAAAACATTCAGTAGCATCGAACATTCTTTCTGCACAGGCTTATACGTGCGTTGATGTCATGATCTGATTTTTTTTGTAAATAATGTAAGACTTCGATTTAGTTGTCATGGTACCTTTAAATATGCTATAAGTACTTCCTGTGAAATTCTTTTACACTAACGCATCATTTTTTATTATAACGCCAACTCAGCAAACGCATAAATGCCTGTTAATTCTAGACTCTAATCACTCCCCTGTCAATTGTACCACGAGATTGGAAATGCTTCTCTTACACTCGGATCGTTTACTGTCTGCTTCAAAATATCATCACAAATACAATTTTGCACCATCTAAATATGCACGTACAATGTTTTAATAAAACTTAATGTTACTTACAACACTCAACAAGAACTGAAATCGCACTAAACAGTTAAGTTTCACGTCGTCATTGAAAGAACACATTCGTTCGCTTCTGCACTATAGGCCAAGGAGCACAGACAACACAATCAGAATTGCTGCCTGTAGACACTTCGGGTGGCACGAACTCTTACGAAGATTAACGAAACTACGGAAGCAATGCTTCACTTGTTTTCATGCACAGCACGCCACTGGCTTTTAATCAAGGAGTTTCGTAGAATGTTTGAAATGTTCAAATAACGTGCTTGCAAACATTAAAACGTCAGGTTTTCTAGTTTTAAAGTGGTATTGACGTCCATAGATGGGCAAACAAAATTTATCGTATAGTGATAATTCATATTAGTTACAATATTTTTCCAAGTTTATAAATTCTGATTCTATAATCAATATTTTAAACAAATGTCTAAACATTATTACCGCACTTCAGACGTGTAGGTTATAGTACTGCTTCATTTTCGGACTGCAAATTTTATAAAGTGAAATTAAAATTGAGAGTTTTACAAAGAAATTCTTTTGTTACACTGTAAGATACACAAATGGATTTCCATATGTGGTAATTTTAATATACTGTAGTTAAATTAATTACGGCAAATTTCATGCTAAGAATGAAATAGTAAATAAACTGAAGTAGGTGCATGCAATGAGCAAAACGCAAAAGAAAACGCTCTGCATTTGTTTTTTATGGAACAGTAGCTTTATTAGTTGTGGCGCGCGGATAAAGCTGGGCACAGTGCTGCCAGGCGGAAGTACCGGAGCTGCACTAAATTAAACGCAAGCTGCTTGCTCCAATCCCATTAAATTAATGTCACATCCGAAACACCTAGCGGCCATTTTCTGTCATGGCTTTATATACTGTGTCCACCGAGTTAAAAAAAAATCTTTCGAATCAATTTGCTAGATAAATGGGATGTTGTGCGTGCTATGCTTGCTTTATGCTTTATCTGAGTCGTTTTCATGGCCTTTTTTTTACTTTGAGAATATTTTCATTCAGCAATTTTTGTGTCGTTCTGATGGTTTCGTGTTATTCAGTGTTTGTACCTGGTGATAAGCTACGTATGTGCTTGTAACCGTACCTCTGTTATATACGTATATAGCTTGAAGTGAAACAAATATGTGTTGGATGACTGTAACCTATAACGGTTTACAGTTAAAACTTTTATCACGTGTGTGTATGACAATGCAATACGATACCGATAAATTTTACTGCGGGCAGATATTTATTAGGACTTGCAAAAGTACGTAGAACAGAATGCCATATATCCACTTTTTTTGCCACAAAGAAACAATAGCTCCCAGTCATTCTTCGATATTAATACGTACGATTGTCAGGAACCTTTGTGCTGTGGCAGAAACTCCTACTAAAATATATTTAATTTGTCCCTATGAAGCCTTTGTAAATCTAATGCCAAATTCATCCCTTCTGTCGAAAAATTTGTGGCGGTTGTAATATAAATTACACATTTTCGAATACCGTATAGGCAGTTCTATTTCCGGTAAAAGCCTCACGCATCGATTACTGTATTCAATATACGGTTTTAATAATAAGGTTACGTTATGTAGTGGCGGCTAGTTCGAATACGGTAACGAATTCTCGAGTTTTTTAAAAGACAAAGAATGTAACTACGTGAGCAGTTTGAATCTACTGAAGAAGTTCTCTGTCCCTGTGAATTAAAACTGAAATAATGTCGTTATAATACGTATGATTTGAGGTTTTCACAGCGGTGAGTATGAAGATTTCTGTCTTCTGTATTGTTGCAACAACCCAGAAGACAGAAATCTTCATACTCATCGCCCTGATGACGGAGGCAGTATGACCTCTGAAACGTTGGTTAACATCGACCAGACCACACAGCGCAACAGCACAGAATACAGAAATCTTATTATAATACCATTGTAATAAATTCGTCAATGCATGTGGGACCACATTTATCCTTACCAGTCATTTCTAAAGAAACATTATGTCGTGTAGCTGGAATATCCATTGGCTGTTATTTTTCTGTTAAATGAATTGTAGCAAAGAAATTGTTTGTACTCGTGGTAGACTTTGGTGGACTACACTCTTTTCCAAGATGGAACAAGGTATGGGGATAACACTGTTCAACAAATTTTTGGTCATTTCTTGTTATGGACATGAAAGTAAGTTTACTTTATAGATTTTGGGATGCTAAACAAGGAAATAGTGCTCAAATTGGCAGATTGGCTCTTGTTTTCGAAAAAAATAAAACTAGTTTTTCATATTTATGCAAGATATTTTTTAGTTATATGGCAGTAAATCATAGCTACGATATATCTTTGTCAAACACGGCTTGTATTTAGCTACTGAAGCATCCCTTTTTACCATTGAACAATAATATGCTAAAATGGCGGCACTCCATTTGCTTTTGTATCTTTGCTCCATCGCTGAGATGTCTTGATGGAAGCGCTCACCATGTTCGTCGCTGAGGGCACCGCAGTTTGACTGGAAGAAATCCGGGTGTGAGTGCAAGAAATGTATCTTAAATGAAATGTTTTCCAGATGAAGTCAATGAATTCACCTTCTGTTTGATAGAATTTATCACAGTCTTTATTTCGAGTATGAAATGTTGTCACTTTCACAGAATGATCTAGAAGATTCCACTGTTGTAGCCTCGAGGCCAAAGGCTCTGCCTTATTCTTCGGCAGTTCGAGATCCCTGATTAAGTCATTAAGCTCACTTTCTGTGATCTTATGTGGTTCAGAAGGATAGAGACTTGTACAAAATGGTGGATCCCTTGACGTAGACGGCTGCTGTACTTCTTCAAGTACTTCTTCGTATATCAAGCTCAACATGAACATCATCAGTGTCTTCATCTTCTGGCTTAGGTAACGTACACTTTCTTGAAGCAAATGTGACTTCTTCACATACGTAACAGGAGTTATCCGGACTATTCACACAATTACGAGGCATATTAATCGTACACGACACAAATACAGCGCAAGAAGTAGGTATCTCACAGAGAACCATTAACTGAGAACAAACAACCCAGTACCTGGCCGGATTCGAGGAAGAGTTGAAGGTGCATTTGAGGCGACAACAACTTATCACGTAATGCAGAGCGGGGTGACTGATGCTGGTCACGTTTTAAGAGTGTGGTGGTACTATAAATGATGATAATGTAGAGAAAATCGCTAATATGAGACCCCATTCGGAAACGAGAGCCAATCGACAAATTTTAATGTGATTTTCGTTTTCAGAAGCCTAAAATTAGTCAAGATTTTTTAGTTTCGTTTTCATACCATTTTGAGTGTTGACCAGTGTAATCTTTTGGAGGAATTGAAAGCAGAAAATGGAGATTGGAAATTTTGTCAGAATGATACCAACCGGTTTTGAAGTGTTACTACAAATGATTGATTTCAAAATATCAAGTTCCAGCAAATTCTCAGAAGTTGTCCTGGTGGTAATCACGACAGACAAATGACGTGTTTAGAAACAGGTCCACAAAAATTATATCCAACTTTTCATTTCATTCTTGGGAAACAAGAACAACAAGTCTTTGTTTGCGGACTGTTTGCAAGGACTGATGAAATTCTGAATTCTTTGCAGACTGGATGCCAATATTGTTTTCCGGGCAGTTTTTAAGTATATACGATCGTTTAGCGATTCTAATTTGTCTTTTAACAACTGCAAAATTTCTTCGCTCTACTACTCCCAGTAACTGAATCACGTTAACTTTAAGAATGGCCAATTTATTTTCATAATCTTCTTTAAATAATATATATTCCCGACAAATTTTCTTTAAATTTGTTTTTAACACTGAGGATTCAATGTGTCACAGTGTTGGCTTCGCACTGAATGTCCAGGGCTCGATCCTCCCCACAACGTCTAGACTGGCTCTGCGGCCCACCAGGGAGAACCGAGGTTTTATCAACACTTCCACGTAGTGCCGAAGTTTAGAATGCGTGGAGCTATCCGCCACTCCCCAATGCTCTTGTATGGCGTGATGAGTTAAGCACCAGAGGGAGATATCTTTCCCTTTATTTAAGAACACTGACAAAACGTGGAAGCTATTGTGGAATATCTAACCATTTGAAGGCCATGTTTTTATTCAATATGCTTACTTTATCTGATGGACTTGCTACACTTGAATGCTCACATTTCCGTCCTTTAGCTGTTTCAGTCTATATAAAACGTCTACAACACCAAACAGTTTCTAGTGTTTGTTGTTGAGCGCTCTGTTACGGTTTACTTGTGAAGCAGAATTAAGCTGGGCGATGCCTTTGGGATTTCTTCCCACGGGAATGAAGGGGAAGATAGATTAAGAAACGGGAGAGAGAAGACGGATAAAGAAAGGTAATTGAATCTGCATGGAGGTGGAATGACGTCACCTGGGCTTAACGTCCGTCACGTGACGGACTGGAGTAGTAATGGAGATTCGATTATAAGTGACCGGACACGTTTACCTGAGCCTCGGAGTCGGGCCGCAGATGCGAACATACCGTATTCGCCCATTGATGCTTCTGTTCGCTTATATTCTCATCCTTCCTCCAGTGTCTCTTTCACTCTCTGTTCACGTTTCCATTCGCTTTGTTGTTGAGGTTTGGCATCCTCCGGGTTTATCTACGTGTATCTCATTTTATACATTAGTTCTTCAGTTTATACAGATCAGGCTGTCTGGCACTGCCGTCAAAACCTCTGTGTGGTTAAAGTTTAACCCTACTTTACACAAAGGACAAATAGAATTTCATCTGTTTTTACACACACGGAACCACAGAGAAGTTAGTATCAGGAAACTCAGACTTCATTATGTTATATTTACTTTATTAAGTGGTTGTAATTCTTTCCATTCTGCTTATACTTGAAGAAAAAAAGAACAGGTACATTTTGTTGAATTTTTGTGATCACGTATATATTACGTTTACTTATGGAAACATAGACCTGACTCAGTTCTATACATTTTTTTTTAATATTTCTATGTTGCATGTATTTAAGGAAAAACACTGATTAATATCTATCTATTTTATTAAACCATTGTTAATTTTGGTATTACGTATATTTAATGAAACAACTACATTCTGTACATTTCATGGAATATTTGTAATTTTTTTATATTGCACATTTAAACAAACATAGATCTGGTTAAGATCTAAGGGTTTTATCAAAGAATCGTGATATATTGTAATATGCATATTTGTGGAAATACAGCGATGAAATGATAACGAATAAGCTATAGTTCATTGTCGTGAGGCTGTTAGTGGAAACCTCTGTACAAGTTTCTATACTATAATTAACGATGTTAGCATGAGATTTGTAGGTCCATCTGCCGTAAATGGAAATTAACACGTAGGCTCTCATGAGGGTCACCTATGGGTCTCACGAGACTCGATCTCAGTACCGCAACATACACCCTCACATCAGTGAGTCACACAACTCTATTGTTTAAATATTGACTCAGTCTTTGTGGAGTGAAATGTAATTCATCGCTACTTTTGGGACAAAGAAGTGCATGAGGTTTCACAGTCACCGGAATGTCAAGCGATCTGTACAAAAAAAAATTTTTTTTAATTTTCAGTTACCTATGTACACTTAGGGTGATCGGTGGGTCACGAGACAAAATTCAAATTTGGCAAAAATCGCTTGAGAGTCATCGTGTTAAAACTGACGAGATACGCAATATATCAGGGAACGCTTATGGGAGTGCTGGCTTCGAACCTTATTACAGGTTCCCTTTCTTTTGTGCTATTTTGTCATATATAACCGGCGTAAAGTCTCGAATCCGTATCTTGATTCGAAAATTTGAAGTCTCTAGTTTCGAGTTACTGAACGTCGCACTCCCGTTAAGGATTTCGAAGGTCCCGGGTTCAAATCTCTGCCCACATTTCGGCTATCCTGACCTGTCCCTCGATGCAAACTTCGGTATAACGCATTAAACTATGCACTGACTGTTTACTTTCATACCCTTTCATACTCAAAAGATCTTGATGATTTGAACGCTATTAGTCCTCTGTTTAATGTTAATAAGAAGCAAATTTATGTATGATTTTATCATTTGCTCTCCTAGAAATAAATGGTACCACAATAAAATATAACAACACAGAAATATTTTTCACGATATGTTTTTGTGTCTGCTTGTCAAAATGAAGTATACATAAAATTATTGAGCTAATTTAATTATGTAACCCTTGCTAGTGGGCATTGATATCAGTGAAAGGACTTTTTCTTTGTAAAACTCTAAATGGTGTTTTAGATAACAGTACATTCTCTGAAAAATTAATTTTTAATATCGGAAAAGATAACGTACGTATGTAGGATTTGAGGTTCTCACAGCGGTGAGTTTGAAGATGGCTGTCTTCTGGGGTGTTGCGCTGTGTACTCGGGTAGAAGTTTACGAACGGTTCAGAGGTCCTTGCTGCCTCTATCATCGCCCTGATGATGGATAACTGTTGTTCAGGGCAATGGTCGATTGTTTCTCTTATACAATTTTGTATTTCCTCATTATTTTGAGCGTATCTTATTTAGAAAAATGTAATTATTATTTCTTCTGTTATTTCTGTTTTAAAATTTTGTTATTTTGCTTTTCACATTATTTTAACGTATTGTATTTAGAAGTATGTAATTTTTCTTTTGTTTCTCTATTTTTATAAAACAGCCTTGTGTTGTATTACATTGTGTAAGCCTCTTTTTATTGAAGAGCTTCTCTCTAATGGAAGCAGATAAATAAATAAACTGATTAATAAATAAACTTGGAATTAATTAATGTATTTTTCGACGCTATGTAGCTTGAGGTACTAGCGTCTAAGTTAAATAAACCACAAACAAATCAATATATAAGTGAACCGCACATAAAATACAATTTCGAATTTTTTTCAGTAGACACATGTAGAGATATATTTAGTTTTATCTCGGCTACTTCAGGCAGTTTCCAGCATCAGCAGTTTGGTACAGTCAGTATTCTCATCCATTTCAGTTCTCTGTTGCAAACGAAACCAAAATTCATAAACTTTGTTATTTATCCAGCAGTGTTACAAATAAGTAAAGAAGGTAAGGTACCGTTGAATGTTCGTTTTTGTTCACTTGTTCACTGTGTTTGCTTTTTCGTAAGGTTATTGAAGTTAATAAACTCTTCCAGAGTTACATACTTATCTGTACATCTCTTTATGAGAGCAGAATCCATCTGTTTCTGTACACTGCTCTTATTCGACTTTTAACATCAGTTGTTCATTTCCAAGTATCCTGCTGTGGGATTCCCAACATTCTGTGCTTCTGTACGAAATCCATTCACGTTATCACTCTGTATTTGGTTGTACGTGTGTCAAAGCGTGTATTCATGCCAGCATATTTCTGTTTTTTCGGTAGTCTTCTTGTAAATAAAGGTTTGTGGATCACTTAAATTAAGTAGTAAACCATATTGTCATTAAATTCTGTGCTGGATATATTTGTCGAATCCACATTTTTAGCCACCAAAAAATATTAAACAGATTTTGAATAACTTTTGTATTAGTGATATAAAGTAAATTTACTGGACTGTTCATTTCAGTGAAATATAACCCCTTATTTTATGAACCTAAAGTCAAACATTGAATTAATCAGTAATGGTTTATAGCTCAGAAGATTGGCAGGCCTGTCTGGTATGAATATGGAGATTTATTAAAGATACGAAGCTTCTAATTGACGTGGTTTGATATTATTCGATATTATGAATATTTGATTTAATATAGTACCAAACATTTGTTGTGTTTTAGGGGTCTGTATGTAGAGATTTTCGGTGGCTGTCATCAAATTACATGCTCCAAATTCACAGAAAATTTATAAACTATTAGAACACAAACATCGGAGCTGGGGCGAGTAAAGACAGCTCAGAACTCATTGCGTAGAAAAGCTAGCAACGCTGTACTGGCGACATAGAGCCGCGCGGTAAGGGGACTGACATTTTTCCGTGGCCTTGAAGTATGCAGTTTCATGACGGCTACTATAGTTGATATATGCAATAAATTGATATCAAGGCCAGTGATACATGCAGAGCCTCAAATAATGGATTTAAAAAGTTCTTCTTTCATTTAGTAATACGCAAAACTGTTAAATGATGAGATTTCAGGTTTGCAATGCGCCGAGTTTGATGATGACTGTCTTCTGGGATGTTCTGCAGTGTAGTATGATAGAAGTTTACTGACGTTTCAGAGAAGGCTTCTGCTTCCATCATCAGGTCTTGCTGATCAGCCTGATGATGGAGGCAGTAAGCACCTCAAAACCTTTGGTAATCTATCAGGCTACAAGGCTGAACATCCAAGAATACAGACGTCTTCTGCAAAATGATATATACTTGATGGAATTAAAAGAGTTTACACAGTTCCAGAAATGTGTGATATTATTTATTTCTATTGAAAACGCTGAATATCGTTAAAATACAATTTGTTTCCGTGGGTTTCTGCGTGAAACGTAGGGAACATTGAGATGAGAATGTGGGAACCCAAGACAGTTTAAGTAACAGAATAGGATATATGTGCATGAGGAGTTCAGTAATTTTAAAGTATCGCCCTTTAAAGCTAAGTATTAACTTTATGTCCCATCGACTTTAATACACAAAAAATAGCTACATTCTTCGCACAGAATGCATTTGTGGATTTCGTGTGATTCTTAGAATAAACAGTGATTATTTCCTAAAGAAGCGTTTATGAGATGGTTTTATTGTTAGTAACGATGATGCGTTGTGTTAATTTGCAGAAGGACATTATTTTTTAATAATATTTAAGCTAGTTTCAGATGTTTAATAGTATTCGTTTGATTACGCCGAGAAACACAAAAACGGTTGCGTATGTAACACATGAGGGCAAGTGATAAATTAGTAAAACTATTGACTAATATTTTGTCTGGAAATCTTCAGATGAAGAGATTAATTGGGAGACCTAGACTTAGATGGGAGGATTGAGATTAATTGAACAAAGTTGGGAGATATAGGTTACTATCCATTGCAATTGCTGGATTTTGTAAAGATGATGATGAAACACGCCTTTATGCGTACATAATTTCTTAATCGGTTATACAGTCGTTAGCTTGGGCTGTGCTATGGCCAGAATTACTTCGGAGAGAAAGTTTTGCGGTGGAATTTATGCGGGAACAAAGAATGTAGATGTTAATCTTAAAGAAACAAAGGCTGGTTCTTGCTTACTTATCTCCCCCGTTTATTGCCTCGTAAGAAATTGTTATGATTAGGCGTGAAGTATTGATGTTGTTAACTAGACATTGAACCACGTGTTATTATCACGTGATAAAATTTATTGAGTTTTTATTTATACATATTTTCGCCTTTTGATACAATGGTTTTAATCTCCCCATTCAATGTTACCATTGGTCATATGAATAACAAAACATTTAACTAATATGAGCCACTTGAAACTAGCTTATATCTCAGCATTTTACTGGAATGTAATTCCATGGAAGAGACTCCTTTCTATAGAAACGTTGGTCTATCAGGAGACAAAGAATCTCCCGCGTTTAATGGAACATATTTCATATCAGTGTCTACAAGAGCCCACTACTGAAACATATAAATACAGTTCACACCCTTTGACCCAGCCTCTTTAAGACTGTAATATGATCCTACCATCTTTGCCTATGTCTTCTTAGTGAACTCTTCCCAACAGTGTGTACGAATAAATTCCGTTTCTCATCTGTCATTTACGTGCTACATGCCACAACGGTTACTCCGACGAACACTTCAATTCTAAAAGTTTGTGACGATGGTGCGTTGTTTAGGTAAACGGTTTTCTGAATATTATCCATCGTCCAATACTAAATAAAATCAATAAAAACCAAGGCGTTTCGGAGGTGGAAGTATATCTCCGAAACGTCGTGGTTTATATTGATTTTATTTAGTATTGGACGATGGAAAATATCCAGAAAACAGTTTTCTTCAACTTCAGTATTTTAACATCACTTGTCTAAATCAGCCGCTGCTTATTAATTATGTTCTCAGGACTTTTCTATCTACAAGGTGTTTACTGTGTCCACAACAAGAAGACAAGTGTTGAAGTGAAGAATCAAAAATTAATATGGAGTATTATCATTAGAGACCTCCATGTCTAAGCAAAATTGAATGATTATCAATGAAACCCTCTTTATGTAACGAATGACGATTAAAATTGGGTATCCAGTCATGTTTTTCTACTACATCAGAACTGAGCCAACTGTGTTTATAAACAGGCAAGGACCATTCGAAACATAGAATTTACGATTTCGTAAATGATGAAAATCTCTAATTTATTTCATACACGCGTATTATGCGAGGCTTTAAATAATCTTATTTTAAATACAAAAATCTGAAAATACCCTCATTAAATGTTTTTAACCTGATTCGTAGACACAAAGTTGTTTAAATCGGACTCTTTATGATAATTCTTTACAAAGTTCACTAATTACGTCATTACTCTTGCATTGCCTCATTAAAACACGTTGCGGTTTTCTCTGATGTGTCAAATGCAGATTAGAGATACAGGTTTGCCTTGCAAATATCTTTGTTCGGAAAAAAAATATGTTTCTGCCTTTTGAATTACAAACATCGGCCCCTAGTATAATCGAAAATTATGAATATTTTGTCCACGCATTATAAAACATTTCTTTTAGGGTAGTGATTCTGACGACGCCGAGACATTGAACTGTTTAAAAACGATGTAGCAGTGATAAGATAGTGCTCTGAAGTAAACTATTGTTTGCTCCTTCCAAATTCCAAATCCTATGCACTGATTTCTTTATCTCACTGAACGTCACAGTATAATTGTTAGCAGTCCTATTTCTTATTCGGGAGGCTGCAGGTCCTAAGCCCCCTCCTCAAGAGATCAGTTGTTATGATTACAATTTTACCGGTTTTTACTCAGATCCTTCCGTAAAATTTTAGATTAGTGATTATTTCCTTTTACAGCCTTTCGAATTAGTTATTCACTAAATATCCTACCACCAAACGATGTATAATCTGAACATTAAAAGCCGACATCAGATCAAAAATAAAAAAGTGTCTTATCGGATTCGATCCTAACAAAGAACAAAGAAGTTACATAACACAGATATCGATAAATATATTTAAAAGGGGTATTATAAAGAACGGTGATATGAAGATGACTTCTTGGATTTTATTCGCTATTCAGTCTTGTAGAAATTGCCCGACGTTTCAGAGGTGTATACTCCCACTACCATCAGGGCCCTGATGATAGAGAGATTACATGCACATCATCCCAGAAGACGGCCATCTTTAATATCAATGAAGGCTGATTATGCTTAACCCTGAATTGTACTTCCCAGTGGATCCGCGCCGCTTCAGATGGGTCACTCAGATCACTGAAGTCAGGCTGGATGAACGGGTTCGATTACCGGCGGGGAGTTTTCTGTTTTCTGCTACAGATTTACCCAGTGGCCCGACAAGCCAACTTTCTATCCACTGAGTGCGGAAGGCTGTTTCTCCGAGCTTAAAGGAGCCGGAGTGTCAATTTGACTATTCAACGACATCTGGTTCTGAGGTAAATCGACGAAAGGATAAAGTTTCACCTCCAACCTCTTTATACGCCTCTACGGCATGGCGCAGTAAAGTTTTATCAGTCGAACATCTGTGTTACTAAGGTCAGTGTCTAAATTTTTAATATTGCCTCTGCTTTATCAACAGTAATGAGGATGGAGGCAGAGCATGTAAGCGAAACGTTAATTAATTCCATATTCGCAGAGCTCAAAGGTCCAAAATGTTTAGATTGTAATAACATTTACGTGCGAGTGACATTAAACATTCATATAAACCGTCATCACAACTGATTTCTTATTTCAGTTACAGTAGTAATTCTTTCCCTGGAACTTGTGGCAATATATCATATTCGGGCGCTCATGTACATTGTGTGGATGACAGTTTAATATGTTGACAACTGTACAAGCCTGCTGAAACGTTTATAAATAGCTGATATACTAATTCTAATTATGTTGTGTGCAGTGGACGACGTTTGGACTGTAACTTGCTTTGAGGTTAAGAAACAAATTTGATGTGTATATCCCGAAATAACACAAAAAAAAACATAAATCCCTTCGAGCCTAGTGATAACTTTTCGTACCGTCAATAATTTTGCATATATCTCGATTTCATGTAATGCTCACTATAAATGGCCATTATATCCCTAAACAACTTTAATGATTTGATCTTTATAATGGTTGTGGATTGTTTTCTCTGCGGTGCGAAATGAATGTTTAAATAATATTGCGACAAGCATCGATTTCAAAGGCTTGATGAAATTTCATTTGAAGTCAGCAGCATCATTTATAGAACTATGGGACGTCGGACACAATTTTAATAATATGACAAGATGTGTATATCGTTTGATCAAAAACGCTGAAAAACACGGCAGTTACATAAAATCATAAGCCCTCAAATTATTATGCCGTCTTTGTGTAATTATTACTTAACATTTCCTTTAATATTTAATTTAATTATTTCAGAACGAGAACAGTAATACAACTGTACAAGATTTGAGGTTTTCACAGCGGTGAGTATGAAGATTTCTGCCTTCTGGGTTGTTGCCCTGTGTAGTCTGGTCGATGCTAACCAACGTTTCAGAGATCATACTGCCTCCGTCATCAGGGCGATATCGCCAGACTACACAGCGCAACAACCCAGAAGACAGAAATCTTCATATTCGAATCGCCCTGATGAATGAGGCAGTATGGCCTCTGAAACATCGACCAGACTACACGGCGCAACAACCCAGAAGACAGAAATCTTCATATTCGAATCGCCCTGATGAATGAGGCAGTATGGCCTCTGAAACATCGACCAGACTACACGGCGCAACAACCCAGAAGACAGAAATCTTCATATTCGAATCGCCCTGATGAATGAGGCAGTATGGCCTCTGAAACATCGACCAGACTACACGGCGCAACAACCCAGAAGACAGAAATCTTCATATTCGAATCGCCCTGATGAATGAGGCAGTATGGCCTCTGAAACATCGACCAGACTACACGGCGCAACAACCCAGAAGACAGAAATCTTCATATTCGAATCGCCCTGATGAATGAGGCAGTATGGCCTCTGAAACATCGACCAGACTACACGGCGCAACAACCCAGAAGACAGAAATCTTCATATTCGAATCGCCCTGATGAATGAGGCAGTATGGCCTCTGAAACATCGACCAGACTACACGGCGCAACAACCCAGAAGACAGAAATCTTCATATTCGAATCGCCCTGATGAATGAGGCAGTATGGCCTCTGAAACATCGACCAGACTACACGGCGCAACAACCCAGAAGACAGGAATTTTCAGTAATACAACCCTTAGGGTAGTTTGTTTTCCACGCTTCATCCGAAACAAAATTTATGTCTTAGAGACCTTGTGTTAAATGAATATGGCAGTTTCCATTTGGTGCCGCGCTGGCGAGATGAAGCTGAAAGAAATAGGCAAATAGAAAATAAAAGAATATGAACAGAGAGTGAGAGCGCGGACAGAAAGTGAGAAAGGCGATAAGAATGATTGCGAATAAAGAAAGGGAAATAAAACATGGTGGCTGTGTGTAGATGGTTTTACTATACGTGGAACTGATTTGATTAAATTTCTTGAACGCATTTGCACGATAGACTGTGTTGAATCCAGCATCTATATTGAGATTGATAGAACTTGTTCTGCCACTTAACTAGCCCAGACCATCGCTTTTATTTGGAGCTTGGTGTTATAATTTCCTCTTTCTCTAACACTGGTTTTAGGTTGTAAATACCGACCGTCCGATTCAGTGTACGTAGCCGTCTTCTGGTTTGTTGTGCGGTGTAGTCTCGCAGGGGTGCTTACAGTTCCATCATAGGAACAACTCATTGCCTGAAATGCAGGTAAATGTCTACCACACACTACATGGGACAACAACCCAGAAGACAGCCAACTTATTACTATTCGTCGTGAGAATCTTAAATCTCATCTCGGATTAAGTTTTGAAATTCTAATTCAATTATATATTTTTGCTGAAATATTCATATTCGACTTTCACTGCACGCCTAAATTGAATTGTTAGGTGTTTTGAAACATACTGTGGTTATGTAAGTTATTTAAACAGCAAGAACAATGTTATAAATTTATTTTAAAGGGTTGTGACGATTCTATATTATAGCTGAAAAGGTCATTTCCGAAATCTCATATGAGTTAACCTTTGAGATAATTGATCTGTTACTATTATAACAAACACCCGGGGTAAGTGCTTGGTTTTCCATTGAACCACATAAGCCGAAACCTTTACTTCACCACCTTATCTATCGCCTAATTCACTCAAACGGCATGAGTCCTGGACTCATGTTTTTTAATTTAGCTTCTGTTTCAGTTTTTACCTAAACTAAACCGCTGAAATCCACAGATACTTAAAATGGTTACGCCAGCTGTGCATAAAGACGTAAACACATGAGTCATACAGTGTTCTTTCCATATTTTGTGGGTGTATGGTAAACAACGCGAGTCCGAAAATAACTTCAGCTTTTAAATATAAATGTAGAACATGTTGGTAAACCATAATTGTATTAATAAATTAAATTTTTGTTGCTTATTCTAGAGAAGAAATAAATCAAGTCTAAAATAAATAATGTACTTTATAGCACATTTTCTCCTCGAAAAGATTTTTGTGAACTCGTGTGGCAAGTCGCTGAGCTACTAACGAAATCCTTCAGTTTTTATGGAACCTAATGATTTATTTCCAGGACAAAATAACCCACCTCTTGAGTCAGATGAAGTTAACACCTGTCACTTCTGTTTCTTTAACAGTACTTAAATGCATTGACTGATCATTTGACAATATACGAAACCATATATCTGTTTCGTGAACCGTAATAATATATAAATAGGTGTTGATTGAAATGTGACTCTTAAGTCTAAGGAAAGTAGCTGGAAAAATTAAAAATTGAGTCATTAGCTCTTTCATTAGAACGAAATAAATGGTTTTCGCCTTTTCTTTCTGAACATAGTTTGTCTCTTATTAAAGCACTTTTAAATCTCAACATAATTAAATCTGGTGATTTTCATTCACATCTTATTGAACCAAGCAGTTCTACTCGCTGTGAGTGAATTCACCAGGAAGCGGCGAGTAAACCCGCCTAATGAAAATGAGAGCCAAGTTCGTAAAGTCTCTTTTGTAGCATCCCGGTGTGTAATGTTAATTCTTGGACATTCTCTGAACATGCTTTACTAAACATTCTGCTCGAGTGAACTGACATTAAATTTAGTGTGCAAAATTGTAACAAAAAAGTGTTTTTTTAAAAAAATGCCTGAAGCTAAGAAGCAAACATCTAATAAATATTCATAAGCGCAAAATTAGAAATAAGGGCTGCGTTACCAAGTTCATAGTATGATCTTTGTAATTTTTTTGTTATTTATAAATTAAAATACATTTTTTAAACTACAAACGTCATATTAAATGAAGAATATCACTTTTGGGAGTCGATTTTAGATATTTTAGTCAGTCGCTTTCCTGACTGAACTATAACAGCTGGGCCACGTTATCAATGAGTGTATGAATTCACTGTGGAATTACATAACATGCACGTGTTTTTGTGAGCCGGGGTGTCTGAGCCAGTATAGACTGAACGACCGGGTTTCGATCCCGAACAGGAGCAGATAATTTTTCCTCTAGCCTCTGCGTTCACACCGGCTATGGAGCCATCCCAGCCTCCTGTCCAATGGGTACGCGGGGTCCATACCAACGGGTAAAGCGTGGCCGCGGTGTGACGCTGGCCACTCACCCCAATCTAGTGCCGAGATTAATAATGAGCGGGAACTCTGTCGCTCTCCCCACAAGCGCACACTTCGCAGTTTTACTGTTTCTTTTAAACGCATGCTTAAGTTATAGTGTATGTGTATAATGCTTATTTGTAGGGTCGACATTTCTAGTTGCGAAATGTCTGCATTTACAGGAGAGATTATTTACGTAATTTTGCGTTCTACCTATTTATACTTAACAAGTAACAGTCATCCTTTTTCATTTTTGTCTGTTATTTTATATAATCCCTGTTTAAACATAGGCATACATCAAGTGTGAAATACGGCTGCTAATATACATTCTCTAAAGTTTCAAATATTATTTTAATATTGAATTTCTCTAACTTGGCCAGATCAGCTAGATGTAACTTAAATTGGAGTCAGACTAATACAGCGAGTACGAACGAGGTCCTAAATATCTAACATGGAGAAGATTTATTATTGAAGAGTTGATAATCTCTCAGCTAATCAGTTAATCAACCCTCATTTATGTATCCCACAGATTCATCATATTATTGACATGAGCCAACCACTGATTAATATCCTAAGCCAGATCAATCCATTCAATACTCTCCTATGCTATTTTGTTAAGATTAATTATTATCTTTCTAAGTTTTTTCGTCCCTTAGGAGTTTTAAATCAACTTTTTATGCGTTTCTCATCCCTTGCATGCTGTATCCCCCTCGTCTTTTATTTTCCTAAGTTTGATTGTCTTAATATTTGGTGAAGCATACAAGTTTTAGGCCTGCCACAGTGACCCCCCGACTTGGGGCCGTGATCGCTTCGACGCTGGGACCGTTGGTTGTAATGCCGCTCAAGGATGGATGTTTGTTTGCATCTTTCTGTGTTGTGCCGTCTGTATAGGTATATAGCGTTGTACTGATCACTTGTGCAAGAATTCCTTCCAGTTGTCTAAATAGATTAAGAAACCTGTCATACGTGAGGAGGCCCAAGGTCCTTCAAGGACTGTAAAGAAATCGATAGGGCTCCTTATTATGAAAATTATCCAGCCTTCTCTTCCGCCATTCCTCGTACATCTAAAAATTTCCGTAAGTAACTTGGTAAGGTACTGAAATTCTTCAGACAAGAATGACGGGATAATCTGAATTTGTACTTAAAACAAAAGTTATTATTGAAGTGTTTGGCAAATCAGAATACGAAAATTAAAATAATTAATTATATTTGCTTATATGATATGATTTCATGTACTGAAACTTCCATTTTTCCGTGTTACATAAAAGAAAATTTACACCTATATAATTGACCACGGAAAAATTATCACCAAACAACCAACAAACGGTTGTTACGCAGATATAAATTCCCTTAATACGATACACCACTTTTTATAGTAATACGAAAAATAAAAATTCCGTGTTTTCGTACTTATTATTTGCGTTTTTAAATAACAGACGGAAGACAAATTATTCTGAACTGCACAGTAGCAAGTATTCTCCGAATTTAATTACTCTACTCTTTCATTTCGTGGTAAATATGATCCTATGAGACACTTGTACTTTGCCACGTTTTAGAAAAATGTATTAGCTACCTTTATGAATGTATGTTGTATGCTCGTAAACCCAGAAATATTGAGTCACTTTCTCTTGGCAAGAGAAATGTTTGTGAACGTTCTAGGAAACGATTCTCCTGCACAGATTGAGTGATGTGCTAATTATCTTCGTGCAAGCTGAGAAACGATCTGTTTCCTCAACGCTGTGCAACAGTCATTGATGTTTCGTTTAAGAATAAACGGATTGTCTAGACATCAGCCTAATAGATTAACTGTATTCGTGGTTATATAAAATACAAAGTGAATTGCTAAAAACTGATATCTCTCTTACAGTTAAGGTAGGATTGATATGAAATAAATCAGTAAAAGGAAACACGATAAACGATATCATATCATATAATATTATATCGTATTGTATTATATTACTTGTATATTCACACCACACAATTATTTAATTAATGATGATAGTCTTCTGGGTTCTGGCGCCGTGTGGACTAGTCAGTAGATATCATACTGGCTCCATATTCAGTGCTTTTCCGAAACGTCCGCATCTACCGACCATTTAACACGTCGCTATAAACCAGATCAACATCATTATTATTGTCACCGCCATAAATATTTGAAATCTTACACAGTCAACCTGCTTGTTTGAGAAAATTTTGCTAAATAAAATGATCATTGCATATCGCATGTTTTACAATTCAACATTTCGTTGCTTTTCAGTGTCCATTATGATGCAATGGGCCACCTCAAATAGTCCTTCTGATTTAGGATAAATTATATGTATCGCTCGACGATACAGTAGAAAAGTTGCTTTCGACACGTATCGCCTGTCACTGAGCGATAATTTTAAAAGCGATATCGCTGTCATTTCAGTGTGAATTGTTCACATTTTAATGTGTACTGTTTCCATAAGCGACATCTGTTGCTTGTCCCCTGTTGTTTGTTTTGAGTTGTGCTGGTGTGAATGCGGCTTAAAGAAAAGTATCTGAAGATACAGCTGTAGTTTTCAAAGATATTTAGGATATCACGAGGCAAAATCCGAATTACAGAATTAGTGAGTGCCGAGTTGCATACGAAGGTCTTATCGAATTGTTACAGGAATAATAAAAATATAATATACAATGTAATTTACAAAGAAACATTGTTTCGTTGTTTTACCTGATCGCTTTAAAACTATTTTAATTTGATGTACCTACCGACATCACTTCAAAAATATTTGTACGCAGTATATGTAAAATTGGGAATAGATCAAGCAATTTTATGATTAATAGTTCAATTTTTTTATGTCGTTCATTGGATTTCTTTTTAAAAGAAATACTTATTTGTACCTCATATAAATAAAAGTAATGCAATGTGACTGAAGCAAATGTAACATTACTTCGAAATATAAAACAAAATGTGTTATCATACTACCTTTTTCGTAAATGTTATTTGTTATCATAACTATATCAGTTACCACTTTCTTGTAATTAAATTTAACTGGCACAGCGTTAACTTGGTAACTTTTCTGTGAGTTTTGTATCTGAAAATTCCATTCAGCTCGATTTATCTTGGGTAAGAGTGAGAAATTCGAGCATTTTTAATAAATTGGTTTGGCTGTTTCCCCATTTCCCTAAACTAAAGACACGTTTATGAAAGTTATTCGTATTAATGTCGTCATTTTTTTAAACTCGTGTTACTTCAGCTACGAATGTAATTCATTGTCGAGCCTTGAAGCATTGATTCTCAGTAGTGAAATCGTTTCCAGTGTACCTCATGTTACATTCTAGCGCTCATATTCGAGATTGATATATGAGATCACAAAGTGGACCAAATTGTAAGCAATATTGATTACAACAAATTTATCCTGAAACTTTATTGAGATTGTGCACTTTCCTGCAACACTGCGCGCCATACATCACCTTCGTCTATTAATATCGATGTGTTTTGATAGATTCTTAGCTTATTTAACGGCATACTGTTACATACTGTCGAATAAGTTAGAATATAATCTTAAATGCCGGAGAAAGAAATATTTGCAATAAGATTATCATGGTTTTTTCAGTCTACCACAATAAAATTCGCCTAGGCAGACTGAATAAAACCATGATAAATTTTAATGACGGAATATGATAGCCTAGCCGTAATTAGAATCGTATTCTTCCCGAATTAAAGTATCGGTGTTACATAACGCCAACATTTAGATTAAAATTGTAAAATAACGCTTAAAAAAGGGAAAAATTCATGCAGCGTACAGTAATAACTCCATGAAAAAGTATTCTTCTTAAAAAATGATAGGCGACAAAGTTAATAAAGAAATTGCACTTTTGTTTTGTGGACGTCGAATGTCCGTTGTAGTCTTCATGAAAGCCTGATACTAGTTACTTTTCTGAGACAGATCAATATAGTACACGCCGTTCCACATTAGTTCCTTAAGATCCATATTAATATTATCCTACGTCTGCGGCTTTAGTTTGGTCTCTTCCGTGCAGGCTTTCATTAATAAATCTTTAGTGCAGGGGTTCTCAACATTTTCCGCTGTCGTACCACTAATTCTAATTTAACACATTAAATGCGTTCAAGGAAAACTTATTTATGTTAATATTAACTTTTGATTTTCTGACTTAGTTCGCGTACAATAGGTTGCGAAGGGCTGCTCTAGTGTTTAATATTTCCCTATGACTGCTACAAGCCCTGTCCATTTTATTCTACTTTAAATGTACAGTAAAGCGTGTTCAAAGTAAATACAGGCAACTCTCGGTTTACGAACGAGTTCCGTTCCAAGACGTTGTTCGTTGTACGTTTTTGTTCGTTATGTGTATCTTGCATTCGTATACGTTAACAGACATTTTAAAGCAATAAAACCATGTACTAAACATCGAATGGTCTGTACTAGTGGTATTCAACCTGGGGTACACTAACCCCTGGGGGTACGCGAAGACATCTTAGGAGGTACGTGAAATTTAAAAAATATATATATTATTTTATGATAAACACTGAATATTCAGTAATGTAATTTATTTAATTGATTTTAGATGTAGATTATATACTATGTATAACTTGAATTATACACCAACTACTTTGGGGGTACAAAGTTGAATTGAAATTATATCTGGGGGTACGCGAATAAAAAAGGTTGAATACCACTGGGCTATACAATACATTTATTATAATGTTTGTATGCGTTTTGCGAGAAAACATTCCACGCGGCGTGGCACGTAAACCAAGGTTTTTTTACTGGCTAGATTAGTTTTATTAACCAAGAACATTTCAGTATAATTGTCATATAATAATTTTCTAATAATTATTGTAATAAATATATTTTTTAAAGTTTATTTATTTAAATCTTACAATTACGTTCGCTATACTTCCGACATTTCGTTTTATTAGGAAATCTATCTATTGGCGACTTTAAGAAATTTTTGAATGAATTGTGACGTTCGTAAATCGAGAGTTGCCTGTACACGTATTTTGTATCAAAAAGTCGGTTGAGACGAGCTAGCTCCGTATCACGAGTCACAGATTACATAACTTATCTGTTCCTTGCCAAGTGACCGCTGGAGACGTATGCTAATGAACACCATTTGCTGCAAGAAAAAGAGCTCTTGGTTTCAACAATGGATGGCCAGCGTCACTATATGTACTTCAATCTATCACGTGACCGCATGTGCTGTGCATCTGAGACTGGTTTTGTAACCATCAATCTATTTGAAGTGTTCCCCGTCTTAACTGCCCCTCCAGTTTGCTACTTGTTCAATTTATTTCCGCTGGGACAATGAGTTAAGTAATAACGTGTCGTCAGCCACTTGTTTTGAGGGCCCTATGAATGGTTGGGATACTCGCCAAGGATACTTATGTACGTAACTAGAGCAATCGATTTGTTGAAAGAGATAATGGAGTTCTAACCTAGTTACTGAACTGAAAGATGACACATGTTAGTCATTTATACTTCGCAGAACGAAATCAATAAACCTAAAATGTTCACTTTTTTGATTTCTAATGTATGACCTGCAAAGACAACAGGCTATTATTTGATCTAATATATTATTGATACGCGGTATTTACAGCAAATAAGAGTGTAATCCGGTGAAGTTGACATGAACAAACATTATTCTAACAAACTATATGAACGTTCGACACTGTTATGAATGGTCGTCACCAAATTATGTGCTTCAAATCCACGAAAGGACTCCCATTTCTGGGCGTCTATGTCAGGGGTGGGGAACCTGTGGCCTTCTAGGTCCTTAAGTGCGGCCTTTTGACTGAATCCAAATTTTACAGAACAAATCCTAGGATCAACTGAAACTGCGGACCTCCATGCTGCAACCAAATATTCAGATACTTTCCAACAAAAGGCAGACACAACAAAGTCATTAAAAGATTAGTTAACTTTAAAATTAACAAATAGTTTTCATTTTTTTAAATTATTAAGTACATAGTAGTTAGATTTTTAGAAAATAATGTACATTTTTAAGTATATCTAATTGAAGTTTCTTGAAAGTGGCCTTATTTGATTAAAGCTAAATTAATGCGGACTTCCAACATGAAAAGTTTCCCCACCCCTGGTCTATATCAACAGTATAACGTTTCCAGCTTTTCGATTTTGCGAGTACTGAGCTGTCTTCACTCGCCTGTTCGTGTTGGAACGTTGTACGATTTTACTGTGACCTTGAAGAATGTAATTTGATAACGGATACTTTCACACCTAAACCTGATAAAGGTCTCTGTCTCGAACCAGCTTCATACGTGTCCTACATTCACAATTTTTCCTCCTAAAGGCCCATATTCACGCTTATTTGTTGACACAGTTTGCACTGCACAGTTCTTAACTGTTTATTTTCCGTGAAGTTAAAAAAATATTTGGTTATCTTCATACACTTTTCGGTTAAATTATGGTAAAAAACACAGTCAGTATGCGGCGTGAGCAATTTGAATTAATTTATTACGTTGTAACCCGAAATGCAAACATTCTTCCAGAAAGACCAAACTGCTACAAACCGGAACGGTAAAGTCCGAATCACGCGGTTAAATATAAAGCCGAACCAAATCCTTTTCAGTCCGACAAATTGATCAGAACTCTACTCAGTCGCATTTCCAGCCCATCGGCAACACGCATTTCACTACCCTAACTAATCTAGGCATCCTTCATAAATTTAGGTTCGTGGTTACGTGATAATCTATCTTATATTGTTCTTTTATCATTCGTTTTGAGCCACTTTTCTTCTGTAATTTCTTTGCAGCGTTTGTAATTTGTGTAAGAAGCCGTTTTTCACGCATGTGCTGTTCAGCTGCAAAATTTGTTTTTGTTTGTGTGTGATCTTAAATTTTCACGGCGACTAAATATAATGGATTCCTTTTGGGATACCACCCATGTAAAGTAGTTTAATGAAGATGGCTGTCTTCTTAGGTTCATCGCCTTGAAAACCTGAAATCCTAGATCGTTTCTTGAAGAAAACACCAACGTTTTGAGAACCATCTTCGCCCTCGTCCTCAGTTGTAGCTGGTAGCCCTAGAATAATTCTTTATATTGTTTTGTACGACCTGGTCACTATTGTTCACAAGAGTTCGCTGAATATTAATAGTCACCCTAACTATCTCTATAACAAAAATAATTCCAGAAATTAATTTCCCCCAAATTTATCAGGACTATTAATTCTCTTTGTTAATATTTTCCAGATTCATCAGTTTTAAAGAATATCGTATCATTGTTATTAATGGTTATTATTTATTTGATTTACGTCTCGAGTAATTTAATTGGCCTGTAGAAGAACATGTGATCAGTACAAACAAGTACCTTATTTAAGACAGTAGCAACCCTTTATGCCTCTGCTAGACTTCGCTTATTACAAATTCCAGGCGAGGCAAATTCGAGAGCAGTACCTTCTTGTTCAAGACCATTTTGAACTGTAGAAACATATGGACCTATTACACGTGCGATCTGTACCAGACCTTCAAGGAGACACGTGGCACAATTAACCCTACACTTTTCTTGACTATTATAAAATTAAATTTTGATATCATAAGACATAACTGTGTCCTAACTGAGTTGTTGACATATTTTATACAATAGAAGGAGTTGGTGGGCTGATGATATTGTCCCAACCTTTGTCAATATTTGTGAAATGGTAAATATTTGACCAATAGTTAACCTGTCGTGGCATTTTTTGATGAATACAAATGTATTCAAGATCAATGTTAAGCGTGCCGGTAGGTTATTGGATAACATCTTTCTGATGTAGACAAAGAGAGCCCATGGGAGGTACATAAGCCAGTTAATTATATGGAGACAATGGCTTACTCTAAAAGAGACAGAGCACTTACTTTTACGCAAAACTGAAATAAATTATTGAAACACTTACCGGATTAAAAACCAGTAGACCGAAGATATCATGGGCAGTTGACGATAAATGGAACGATTATCTTAGCCGAATATTACATTTTATGCTATATATTCGGAAGTCCATGGTTCGAACCTCGACTCTAGTAAATTTTTATCTGTCACTCCAGGTATGTACGGATGTAGAACTTTGAATGTGAC
>NW_019059744.1:810080-873268 GCF_000696155.1 Zootermopsis nevadensis
ATGTCATCTGAGGTCGTCGTTAAATGGAGTACAAATGAACAAACGAAGACAAGTTGACAGACAAACTGCACCTCGAAAGTTCAGAACAGGTAGTTGAGCCTTCACTTGCGCCGCTCATGATGATCAGCTGATGGTTTGTTTGGATAGGAATATTTGTCTGGGATAAAAGAACGAAGACTCTGAAAAATAAGATAAATGTGAAAATAACCTGACAAGTATTCACTAGGAAGACCAAAATAAGTAAGTAAGTAAGTGAGTGAGTGAGGGAGTGAGTGAGGGAGTGAGTGAGGGAGTGAGTGAGGGAGTGAGTGAGGGAGTGAGTGAGGGAGTGAGTGAGGGAGTGAGTGAGGGAGTGAGTGAGGGAGTGAGTGAGGGAGTGAGTGAGGGAGTGAGTGAGGGAGTGAGTGAGGGAGTGAGTGAGGGAGTGAGTGAGTGAGTGAGTGAGTAAGTGTGTGTGTGTGTCTCTCTCTCTCTGTCTGCGTGCGTGCTTTCACGTCGCGTGAACTTATGCATAGGTATTGTATAAAGTTATTTACACATGTAGGCATGGATGTGTCTATGTGTACACGTATGTATGTAGAGCGTGTATTTATGTATGCACACGTGCACGCACGGGTAACGTGTCTGTTGCTACATTGGTGTAAGATTGTAAATTCATTTTTGGGTTATGTAACGACACTGTTCCAGTGCCAGAATTGTAAACCGCGAGATGTAATAAGGTGGGAGGATTTTCGTTCGTCGTAAGTAGGAAAGAATTTGGAAAAAGTCAACTCTAGCCTAGTTAAAGATACTCTTCAGTTGAAACATTGTCGTTATATTAAATATAATGAATAAGTATACCGCATATTTAATATTCCATGTTGCAGTCTTGTTAGGAAGTGGTTAACATAACTCGGTAATAAAAATACTGCAGATTGTAAATGCTCTTAGCTAAGTTGATTTCTTTGAGAATTACCTACAACTTCGAACTTCCGAAAAGGAATTGTGGCTAATAACCTTTATCTTGAAAAGAAATTATTATTTATTATTTGACTAATAATTTACACCCGCAGTGAAAATCGTGCAACAAAATATATCGCCACTGTTTCGTAACTTAAGTCAGTACTACGGGAAACTTAATTTGAATAGGTACAGGCCTTTGATAATAAAACTATCCTGTTCGTTTTTCATAAAAAGTCAGCATTTATGTTGCCATTCAGCAAAATGCAAATCAACACAACTTCAGTTCTCATAAAATATTGAAACAATCTGTCTTTTAAAATCGTATTTTAGATGTCAAATTAAAGATATATGACCGTAAATTTAGTCAATTGGATCTGATATAAGAAGAACATAGACTCGTAGTCTGCTTATGAAATATATTCCCTAGAATATTACCTGTTTATTTCCTAGTATTTACGTTTATCACATTTTGTGAAATATGCACATAAACACGCGTATGTACACGCAGGTATACTAAAGGGAAAGACTTATAACGTTACATTACAATATGAACAACCTGCGTGAATATAAGGACAAGTTGTGAATTGTTGGTTCTCATGTTGTAGTCAGTATTTTTCTATGCGACAGACAACATTTGCAAAACACTATTTTTATACAAAAATTTATACAGGCAACTAGAACTTTTTAATAAATCTAGCCATAAATTTAACCAATAAATATATTATATTAGTAACGCTAAAGCATTATAATTGTTAGGTATTAAGTTATTCTGAAAACAAATTTTGATAAGGTAAATAATATTACGTGTATGTAAAATATATAAGAGATTTAAACATTCTGGCCTTATTTTCAAAAAGAAAAATGTGTCACCTGTTTCAGTGCAGTTTCGAAGGAATTAAAATTTAATCGTTTGAAAGACGGGGGTGTGAGAGAGAAAAATTTAGGAAGGGAATTGAAACGGTAGGTGCCAGGAGAAGAGCATGGAACAAATGAGACGCACTTAACTTCAGACAGACGTTTCTCTATATCTTATGGTAATAGAGATAGGCCTCATTGGAAAGGCAGGTAATATAATACCCTCCATAAAACGAACATTATCTAACTAATACATAAGAGTTATTACTATCTGAAACTAAAAACAAATCATAGCCGCCAGTTACATGAATTGCTCAGAGCTGTGAACGTAAATAAAATCTGTTTATCTCGCGAATTATACGAAATCTGTAAACATATTCTTTGGGATAATACAGAGTTATTGAATGTGTAACTAAGTGGAACAACCTGTAGTTATCATTTAAATGATCATATCATTGTCCTAAATGTAGCCCTCTACAGAAATAAAATAAATACAAATAAGTTAGTGTTAAATGTGTGGGAACTTACATAAAAATGTTCTTCGTTTACGTTTTATTTTCTATTAAACATTTATTGATTTGTGAGTGTTTCTAACGATGATATTTCACTCTAGAAGTTATATAGCGGAATTTTCTGGCAAAAACACAATATTAGCTGACTGTTGAGGAATTTTATACTAACCGTTGATACACATACTTGAATGATAAGGTTCATCAACGAATTAACCAAGGCCCTCCACCGGACCCTGTCCTGGGTCAACAAAATTTCAGTCGCCTTCAACTCCTATCTCCCACAGATCCGACTTAATATTATACTCCCATCTACGTCTAGGTCTCCCCAGCGGTCTCTTTCCTTCAGCGTTTCCGACCATTACCTGGTGCATACCTCTTGTCCCATCCACGCGCGCTACTTGCCTCGCCCGTCTCATTCTTCTCGACTTAATCACGCTGACATTATTTGGGCAGGAGTACAAATTTTGAAGATCCTAATGCTTGTAAGAGGACTGAAAAAGTAAGAATGTCATATGGGAAAACCAACGAATATCTTATAAAATTTCTGGACTCCGTTCTCGTATGGAACGAATTAACTGCACAGAAAACTGGATAATTTCTTGTTTATTTTCAGGCATATAATTTGTTTCTTACTACTCTAAATTAATCAATAGATGACTGCCAGTCATTTTGTGAACTTCATGTGAAATTCATGTTTGAATGATGAGTTTGTTATTGTGAAATATACAATTTAGATAGAGTGGCGTGGTTCAGAATTGCGGCGTTATTCATGAAACATCAATTTTACATAAACTGGTGGTCGGGAAGATAGGGAACAATGTTTATGACAGGCCCATTCTAAAATTCATATTTAAACACGATAGGAGTTAGGTACGTTTCTTTAAAATCGTAAGTCTAGAGAAGAAAAGACTAACAGAAATGTTTAATGTTTTCGGTAAGTTACATAAATTGTTATAACATTAGCTACAGAGTAGTTTCAAATTATGTCACAGACACACATCTACAAAACTGTGTATGTCAAGGAAAGTCATGCAATGCTCGTACTTACGTGTGTTACTTGTTTCTGTTCATGACAGTTCTGACTTCTAAAGAAAAAGAAAATTTTTATTTCAATTTTTAATTGAATACTTAAAGCAGTCAATATTTCAGTTTCTTCCAAAATGTTGTTCCTCGCCATTAGGGCTGTGATAGTGGAGACATTACTTTCTATAAGAATACATCGCGTAAGATTTCATAAAACGGTAATCATCGTATAACACAATTGGTAAGATTTATAGCGTTTCTGTAATTCGAATGATTTCTAACAACTTGCCGGAACATGTCTTGTCACTGGACAATCGGCGTATGAACAAAATTATATCTATCTCAATACTTACGTTATTACCTGCTAGTTTTAAATATATTATTTGAGATCTAAAAATTATTTAATAAGATGACGTAATTTCTTTGTTAATTTTGTTTGTTTTTGAAATGAACAATTCTAAAATAACATACTTTGACACAACATAAACCTATTACATAAATGAACTTCCAGACGTCAAAGTTAATTCTGTCTGACATATAGACTGCAAATCTAAGCAGGTAGACGTCAGCAGATGCAGAATTCACGGATTCTTAAGTGGTAACATAAACGCTATTATTTAGCTTTCAAGGAAAACGAAAATATACGTTTCTACATATTTCTTCGTCTTTGCAGTGTAAACTCACTAAGCTTATATGAAGCTGCAAATCCTGTTGGAATACGTCGCTTGGTACAAAGGTGTTTGGTATAAAGATTTCCGTCTTCTGGGTTGTTGCGCTGTGTAGTCTGGTCGATGTTAACCAACGTTTCAGAGGTCATACTGCCTCCGTCATCAGGGATCGCCCTGATGACGGAGGCAGTATGACCTCTGAAACGTTGGTTAACATCGACCAGACTACACAGCGCAACAACCCAGAAGACGGAAATCTTCATACTCACCGCTGTGAGAACCTCAAGTCTTACGTGTTTGGTATAATTCAGCAAATTCAAATGTGTGTAAATACAATGCTATGCCGTCATGCAGTGAACCACATATATGCTATCTGATACAACTAGACTTGCGTTTTAGTGATGCTTTATTAAAAATGTATTTTATTTCTTACTAAAATTTACATGTTGTTTACTACCCGTACTGTTTGGTTACTATTTTAAAATCTTCCTGTTAAATGGGTGGAGGATGTTTGAGTGTGTGATTTTGTGTTAAGCAAATATGAACACCTCCGTGCTATTTTAGATTTCAAAAATCGTTTGAAGTCGACGCCAAATTGGTGCGCTTTTATAACAAACAAGTGAAGACAACATCAAATTGAAATTTTAATCCCATACAATTGCGTACATCATTTATATTTTAATCATAAATACCTTTAAAAAGATGCGCTTTGTCATATTTCATATTTTAGATACACCGCCTCAAGCGAGCAGCCGGCCAAATACAAGCATAATAATAATTACGTTAAAAAGAAGTAGCCTCAGTGTAGTTCAGGTTAATAGTCATTATAATTGAACTGTCACTTTAGATAACTGATATTCGTACAAAAACAACAGCCAATAATACTAGGATGCTTTTATGATTAATCCATAATTAACTTGATATCACTTCTACAGAGATACAGCGTCCGTTTCCTGAGCTATATGCCTGATCTGAAAATCGAAAAAAAAATATTACCATTATGAAGGGAATGCACGAATGTCACTGTGTGGGCTTTTGCTGTTGGGACTGTGACTCTGTTTTCTTCAGTACCTAGGTACGTACAATGCGTTCAGGCAACGGTCTGTTGAAGTATGTTCAAGCCATGCGACAGCCATGATGGACGCTGTGTTCAGAAATGCTACTCCCGAGCTGTTCTTTGTCACACAAAATGGCATCCACTTAAAGCTAAGAACATTTATTTCTGTAGGATATTCGAGGTTCTCACGGCGCTAAACGTGTTTCGGTGGTCTTTCTGATTTTTGACGCTGCATGGACTAGTAGGTTGGTATCAATGTTTTGGAGAATCATACTGCCTCTTTCTTCAGGGCTGAGTCTTTGGAGGGGAATTCTTCTTGAAAATGTACAGAACGCTCAGCAAGTTAAGAAGTCATATTTTATGGAACACCATGTTTATAACAGTCTGTCACCGGTTCCTGGCTGAGCCATGAGACTCCAATATGCACCCTTCAAAACTATTTCTCAAAGATCCATTTTAATATTATCGTTTCACTCTTGGTGTCATCTCTTCCATTCAGGCAGAAGACCGCCATTTACTTTTGATTTCTATTAATTGTTATTTAGATATTTGGTAACAAGATTTTAAATCGTTAATGGTTGTGCTATTTCGTAAGTGTTTATACGAGGTGCGATCAGAAAGTTTCAAGACTGTGTCAATAGAGGGCGAACCGGATGTAGTACGAGCTTCTGCCGCTAAGGGGTTGGGCCTACATTCATAGTGAATCAGTGTGCCAGCCGACATCATCGAATTAGCATTTGTTTCTTAGTTACGGGCGTTTTGGTAGTGCATTACACCGACCCTCCTGCGATTTCGGAATGGAGTGTGCATCAAATTTTGCCAAAGATTCGCCAAAACGGCCACGGAAACCTATGAAATGCTAAAGCAAGCATTTGGGGAGTCCGCAATGGGTCGTGCACAAACTTTTGTGTGGCATTCACGTTTTAAAAATGGCCGAACCTCTGTCGATGATGACGAGCGTTCTGGACGACCATCTTCGAGCACAACGCCCGAAAATGTTACCAAGATTCGGCAGGCCATTCACGAAGAGCGACGTCGTACCATGAACGACTTGTGCGACATTGTTGGGACCTGTCAGCTGATTCTAAAGGAAGAACTCCACATGCGACGCATCCTGTCTGAGGACCAGAAGCAGAATCGACTTCTCGTTTGTCAGGAGCTAAAAGATCTTGCAAGAACCGACCCCAACTTCCTTCCTAAGCTCCGTGTGACTTCTTCCTCTTCCCAAAGATGAAAATTCAGCTAAAGGGAAGGAGATTTGAGACGATAGAAGAGATTCAGGCAGAATCGCAGATGGTGCTTGACAGGCTGACAAAGAAAATATGTAGTTAATATTATTTTGAATTATCAGTAATTTTGTTACTATTTTACATTATTTAATCAGTTCAGAAAATTATCGGAATGACATACTTTATTCATTTGTGGTTTGTTAAATGACGTTGTTAGTAGCCTAAACCACACACCGTTGGCGTTGGGTTGATGTAATTTCTTCTCGTGCGATATTTTTCTCGAACAATTTAGTAGTAAAGAATACGCATATGACAGTTGTTTTGTTGTCTTCTTTTGTGTATGTTCTTTTATAATTCTCATGTTTCTTTAGTTTCTCCTTACACTCCACCTTCTCCTTATGTCATTATTCAAATTTTTTATAGGTCTCCTCCCTCGTTTATCATCCTCTCGCATTTCGCTTGTTCTGACCTGCAAAATTTTGGGTTCAGGAAAATATGTGCTTTTGGCATGAACTTTTTATTTATGTGCCTGTACATCTTACCCCAAAATATTTAAACTAGTTGGTAGCTGAATGACACTTGTATGAACATCGTGACTGTAAACGTTACCCAACCTTTTACCTGTTAATGTACTATCATCGTAATTATCATGGCTACCAAGAAACCGTTAAGTTGGGCATGACAAAATAGCGCCAGGTTTGAATGATGTGTGGTAAAATTTGCATATTTTTATGTTAATTTCACACTGTAAAACAATATGGCAATTACACAGAATGTGACCTACCTTCTTGACGGTAATAATTGATGAACTGTTGAAGGTAAGCAAACGTTTCAAGATAATAAACAGCTATAAACTCTCGATTAGCTGTTCGTTGTATTCTTATTAACTAATACAAGAGCATTACTGAATATCTTTAAGGTTATAACAAATATTGCTTTACCGGAATCTCAATTTGTGGAAATGCGCAGAATTTAATCACAAATTTCTGAAATTATTTTTGGTAATTTAAAGTTCTCGCTAGCCTCACCGCATGAAGCATGTCCAGGAAAATAGAAGCACAAATTTTCTCAGAGATATTATTTTTACAACTACAGTTACCGTTAAGAATTTAATGTCGGTGGTTATAACCACAGTAATACTTGAAGCAATAATGCAAGACATAAAGCTGTTCAAAACAACTCCTATATTGCTCAGCTTTATCACCACACTAATGTCGTTCACATCTGCGTTTCTTTCTCCACAGTGACATAAAACTATTATTTGGAACCAGCGTCTCATTGCCACAAGTGCATTCTATCCTATTCCTTGACAGTTGATCTACACCAACACCACTTATAGTAAGGGCCGGATTACTTGCATGTTCTTGGCGTGGGGGAGAGACAAGGTGATAAGCACTGCGCGCGCACCTCCAAGCTTTTCCTATCCGTTCTAACCAGCCGTTCCGTGTACCGACCAGGCCGTGCCGAGTGCAACTATCCACAGCACTAGCGAGCTCAGCTAGCAAGTAATCTGGTTTCTACTGTACGTCAACTTGCCTACTGCAGCTCCAACCTTGATCCGGTCGGTGGCTTCCTTTCAATATATTCCATTTTACTTGTGTACTTGTTTTCACCGGTCCTATGGAACATGAGGTAAGCGTACAGTTTGGACTATAATGAGAGAATCCTTTTCGATAATTCAGCAGACGGCGTGCGAATTTCATTGAAATGCCTTAAATACATGTTATAGTTCCTAAATGTAATTCGGATTAACGACGTAATATTAATTAAATTCTAACCAAAGAACTATTCCAACCTGATCTGTCTCAGTAAAAGCTATGCTGCCTTAGACCTACTATAACTACATTGCTGTAGAATACTAAAACTTTAAACAAAATAATATTCTTTTCTAATTTAAACCAACATAACCTAACAAAAATGAAAGTGAACTTAAAAAGCAACGTAACGTAATAAAAGACCAAAACACAAATATAACCCAATGAAAGACAAACGCTCATAATATAAGTATGGATCTTAATTCTCATTGATTTTTTTAATTTCGTGCAGAAATATGAAATTGTACCATAAAAATAAATGTATACATATAGGCATGCTTTACATATTTCAGTTTTTAAGTATCTAGGTGAAATGAAAGAATTCAGTTTTGTGCTGCAAATGAAACTAGGTTACAGTTAGGTCTAATACAAGCTTAAAAAATTATGAAATATTTGCTGGTTATAAAATGCAGGGATGCTGATTTGTCCGATGACAAGGAAAACGAAATGCTACCAAATAAAAGAAAAGTGGGTAAAAATGGCTTACAGGCGAAATAAATGTAGTAGAAATTTTGTAAATGAAATTGCTGTAACCGAAATGACGCATGAGTAAAATGGATATGGGTAGTGTTCTGACACGCTTGCATTCGACACACTCAGTTCATGAGGGACCATTAGCAGTGTAATGTTTAACATGTTAACCACAGCAATCAAATGCACTCACCACTAATCCCAGCCTCCGCTTCAAAAACCACACAGCAATTATTAAATCAGCAACTCAATATAACATCACTGTTGATTACTACTGGAATTCAGATAAAAATATTGTTTACCTATTTGTAATTATACTAATCCGCGGATATGTGAAGTTAAAGTAGCTTAATCGTACCGTAAGGGGTGTCTGGTGTTATTTCAATGTAATGCTGTTTGCCTCTGGAATCGCTAGTTGATACTGTGTATGTGTTCGTTCCTGTAAATACGTGTTGACGGTCTCTTTTAGGATTTCCACTCGGTGAAACGTTTAAACCTACCTAACCTAACCTAACCTAACGTAACTTAACCTAACCTAACTTAACGTAACCTAACCTAACCTAAGCACTCGAGTTACTAGCCAAACTCGGGATTACCACAAGAAGCAGTCTTCCACTGGAATATATGACATAACAAATGAATTATAGAAATGTTGTCAGTAACACTTATAAAATATACTTTATAATGTTGTAACTATGTGTCTTGAGGAGCTAACATTCGCTTAGCTGGTCAAAATCATTCTTCGCCTTTTATGGATACGGAAGATTGTTTGCCGCTTTTAAAACATTCAGTCGCAGTCTCTTCTAAGCCAGTTAAATCTAGTCCTCAACCTCATAGTCTATATCTGTAAACATCCATTTTAATATTATCCCCCACGTGCATCTTTCAACTTGTCTCTTTCCTTCACATTTTTAGACTAAAATGTATGCATTTCGCGACACTTTACGGTGTGTTACATTCACCGCCAATCCGTTATCCTTAATTTGATCACCCCAATAATATTTTATGATGGGTAACCTGAAAATTATAGCGCTCCTAATTAAGCTTATGCAGTTTCTCCAGCCTCATGTTTCTATTTGCTTAGTCACGTTAAAATACTTCTGGCACATGAAACGAGTATGCAGCAAGTTTCTTCGTTAGTCAATGTAATTTCATGACAGAATTGTGTTATGCAGGTGTGCGATGACGCTTATAATGTAAATTCAGTATTTAATGTAATTTGTCACAGCTTCGTGATTGCTAATTAGTCCAGACTAACTTGAAATATAATTAACAGACCTAATATTTGACGAAAGAACAGGATGTTTCTTGGAAAACTGGTCAAGAAATCTCCTGCCTTTTCTCTTAGATGCATCTTATTATTTTAAATAATAAAATTTAGGCGACCCTGGTGGTTATTTACGTTGAGGTTTTCCAACTAAAAAATTGATAGGCAGTGTCGGACACTGCCGCAGTTATTTTCGTGAAAACGTCAATCGTGTATAGTATATTGAAATTAAACAAAATTCATAAATGTTCTTTTATATTATTTTTTCTTAACGAAAATATTAGTTAATAATTAATAGTTTAACTTTGGAATATTGTAAATATAATCATTTTTATAAATGATTATTTCTTAATTGGTACACATCCATACTTGACCCAGGCTCGTCAGATGCCACCTGAGTTGTCCGAGCGCGCTTATGTTGCCTATATTCGCGGCAGTACTGCGCGTTGGTTTTGGGTCCGGGCCCGGCGTTTTCGGTGGCATTCTCTTTGGAATGTTATGCTCTACGCATTCGTACCCGATTTTTGTAATTCTGGTTGTACTTTGCCCTCATATATCGCGACATTTTAAGAAAATCGGGAACTTTTCAAACTTTTTCAAATTAACAGCCTCGTATCTTTTTGAGTTTTTGAGATACATACTTGGAGGCCAGGATGAGTTGTAGCATATACACTCCTCTTTAAAACAACACTTGGTTCACTCGGATCGGATAATTAGTCTCTGAGATATGATCCCGTTTATGGACACGTATCGAATCCGTAAAGTCGAAAATCGTGGGTTCAATTTGCGCGTGCGCAGTTCACGACGTCCGGCCGCCACTGCTTTTCTCTTTGTGTACTACATATTCCGCTCTTCTTAAGTTCCTACTTAATGCCAAATATGTCACTCGGTGTGAGGTAGTCATTTATGGCTGTTTGTAGAACACTTTCGTAATCACACGGTCCCATTTCGACCAGAACTTTCGTGACTAATTTTGAAATAGCAATTAACAAAATTTATCCTTTTGACTAACAGTCATTTAAAGATGAGAGTAGAATCAACTTGGAAATCACCATGTATATTAAATGTACCCCAGAGAGTGGACACTTTCCAACATAATGTTGGCACAATGAGTCGTTGTCATAAACCATTAGAGACTCTCCAACATGTTTGTAATGCGAAACTATTTAATACCGGTGTTGAAACCTTTTTATTGTGATAGACATTTTGAAATTAAACAACTTTATGAAAGCTGTACGTTAGAAAAGTGGAATTTGAAAATTTTTCCACTGCGCAAACCCTTTTTTTTGCATTGGTATGTGATTAACATGGTATGTGAAATTTCAGTAGCGATATTCTATAAACCTATAGTCCTATATCACCAGTACAAGTGGCGTTATAATCTAAAACGTCTTTCTGAACCCTAATACGCACTGTATCATTAGATAGTCGTCGCAGCCCTTTTGAAGATCCACATGTTGGCAATCGGTCTTAAACATGTACGCACGTACGCACTAAGGGAGGCGTGCTAAGTCGGATTAGTCTCTCTACAGAGACGCCATCAAAAGAACTCTATCTCGTAATCACATTAACGTTTTCTTCGTCTGTGCAACTCGTTCGCATCAGAATGTGCTACGTGACGCACTATTTCGCGAGAGAGATGGTAGGTTCGTGCATAATTGGCAACCTCAATTTATAATGAAAAGACGGGAGTGAAAGTTTTGTTAATAAAGAAGCCTAATTTCTCCTCGCTTGCTATTAGAAATGGTAGGAACTGTCGGACTTGGAATGCATGTTAAGTAAACTTGCATATGTTCATGGAATCAGTATTACCGGATTTCTGGATTTTGCCTATTTTCTAGACAGCGGACTCTTGGAACAACACAACAACACATTGTTTCGGAAATTGGATCTGTTTTCGTTCTCAGGTGAAATGAAACTTGGAGAATATCCATTTCTACTATGTACGTAATTGCTGAAACGTTGTGGCGTTATAATAACAGTGGATTATAGATAAACGCATTAATGCTAATTGTAATGTGTCTTTATCGAAATCTTTGAGAATTAATATTCTGAGGGAGTTAATAAGAGGCAATAACGTATAAATGAAAGAAGGGAATTAGATAAAGAATAAAGACACAAATATTCTGGGTTTAATTTCAATAAACTCTGCAGAATACTTTTCAAAGAAGGGACGAATATAAAGTATTCGTCCCTTATTTTCCTGTCATCTCTTCTAACTCAGAAACACACTGAGAAATATCATCAGTAACTTTATTTGCACCACCAACATTCGGAGCACACCTAAAAGTTGCCTGTTGGTAGCAGCATATGTAGAATAGAAACATTCTGCTCTCTAGTGTAAATACTAAGAACGTAGTCTTTTATTATTAGCCTATACAGGGTGATTCAAAAGGTTAGGGCAAAACTGAAGGAGCGTATAGAGGGACTCAGGGAGAACAACTTTTGAATAGGAATCCATGTCCTCCGAATTTATCCTGAGTCAGTCGAGGCCATTGAAGGTAGAGAAGTCTGATAACATACCGCTGAAATAATCGTACTTTGCTATTCTCCTACCAGCTTAATTTTGTTTTTTATTAATATACAAGGATTACATTAGCAATCTTACAAACCAAGTACGATTATTTCAGCGGTTATCAGACTTTCCTACCTTCAATGGCCTCGACAGATTCAGGATAAATTCGGGGGACGTGGGTTCCTATTCTAAAGTTGTTCTCTCTGAGTCCCTCTATACGCTCCTTCAGTTTGGCCCTAACTTTTTGAATCACTCTGTATAGTAGATTACGTTGTATGTACATAGGTCTAATGTCTAATATAACGGGCGATGTCCGTCATGCTTCTGTTTATTTTTATTTATTATAATGAATGTTATGGTAACGCTACTAAGCGATTTTCTACCTGATGGAATGTTTACACGAATTTTTGTGTCTGTTGAACCGTTGGCATAGTAATCCTGTTAAGGGTTTGAAGGTCTTGTGACTTGTAATATTGAAAGTTTTTAAATTTTCCATGGAATAAAATGTCAGCAACCTTTAAACTTTTAATGGCGTACCAGTAGTAATACTATTTTCAAATAACAGGACAGTTAACCCGCGAGTCTTATTTTTTATCGATGTAATAGATGGGTCGACGTTCGTTGCTCACAGTCTGATTCTGCAAAAGGCTTAGGCCTAAATATACTTTCACCAGCAAGAAAAGCAAACAGATTTACGTACAAAGAAGTTATGTGTATTAATTTTTATCATAAGAATAGGCAATACCTATATTAACAAAGGTAATCAAGTTTAAAATATCTTATGTTAATATTCATCATTGAAACACTGTAAATATAAATTGACATTTGAAAATATTCTGAAAATGAAAGTATTATTAGGATATGCAATTTCTTTTCTTTTTTCGCTCTACAGCAAAATTCAGGTTTAAAAAAAAACTCAGTGTGATACTATTTTTAAGAAAAAATCAACCCAAATGCTATTTATATTCATATAGAAGGTAAAGCTATAAATCTGACAACTGTCATTGATGTTAGTTACTGTAGATGATACTATAAAGTCAAATCTTTATTGGTTCAAGGATAATGTTCTTTCTTATGATATATCGATACTATCGAACAATGAGATCTATTATAGATAACGTTTCAGACAAAAACGATCGATTAAAAAGGTATTTGTCAAATTTTCCCGTAGAACCACTGCGAGAAATTTTCTAGTAGAATAACAGTCGTTAACAGTTGCAAGAACTAACGTTTTAATTAAAATATTTAATAACATTAGAACTGAATTGTAACTAATACTTTGGTCTACATACTACCTTAGTTTTGTACAATTTATTTTCTTGCCGTTTAATTTTTACTGTAGACTGGATTATTTGAACAGAGTTACATAAAAGTACGTGGAATACACAGTCTGTAAATCTATGCAACTATTTCTCCAAACATAAAATTTGATTTGTGATGGTGTAGTTATTTACATGTTCAGTTGATAGTTTCATCATTTGTCTAACATATTTGAATGTTTCGTTCTTCGCGATTGGTTGATTTCAAATTAACAGGAATAAGATAGAACGTAACCCAGTTTATAGCCGTTATATCATTACAAGAAAATAATTTCAATACTTAAATCCTAACTTGTATGATGAACGTCCAGCTAACGTATTATGAACAAATTTGTATAAGAGAACGTTTAATAAATGTTAATAATTTCGTCAGCGGTTAGTAGTTTAAACCGTTATCTTTAATTTGTATTTAGGATTTGAGGTTTTCACGGAGGTGAATCTGAAGATGGCTGTCTTCTGTGTTGTTGAGCCGTGTAGTCTGGTAGAAGTTTTCCGAAGTTTTAGAATCGCGCTGATGATAGGGGCAGCAAGGACCTCTGAAACGTCGGTAAACTTCTAAACTATTATGTTATTGCACTGAAAATTTCAACTCTTCTCTACCAGAATGCAGATATCTTAGAAAGTGGTCAAGATTTCACTTTCAATCTCTATGTGAAGGTAAATTTCTTGGCCGTAGTTTGTCCTTGTTCCATGAAATCCATGAAGGTGGGCAGAAGATTTTTATTCTGTGCAGCAATATATCGACGGGAAATAACAAGGATAGTGTTTTGCATATTTCTATTGAAATGAAGCTCTAGAAGAGAGGCTAATTTATTTAATCACAAGCCCATTTCTTAATCTGTACCTTAAAGAACAGTTTACAGCTTATGTTTCCTGATTCGTTCAAAGCGTTATTGGTTACCTCTGATGCACTACATTTATTCATATCGCATATACCTCACCTGATACCTTAATTAAAAAGTACGTGCCTCATCTAATACTCTATTTCAAGTCACTTGTGCCTCATATATTACCTTCAATACGTTGTGTCTCTTACCTGATACCTTCATTCAGATAATGGTTGCCCCATAATAACTTTAATTACATTAGCGTGGGTCTCTTCCAATGCCGTCGATCAAGCACTGAGTGCATGAGCTAATACAATTTTTCAATTATTTCTTCCCTTCGATGTTTTCATTTTGTTAGTAGTCTGCGTGTCGCGAAAGACATTTCCAATTACATTACCCTGTTCCATATCCGACAAATTGCAGCAGAACTTACATTTCATGTGGTTAAAATATATTTTATCTCGCTACGGCTATGTTTAAATGAATTATTATTGATATTCATTCTGTATTTCCTTAGTAGTTCAGTTTGCGTTATCGATACAATGTAGACGTAACTGAAATCCATTATTTTCGTAGTAATTATTTTTACTTAATTTATATATATATATATATATATATATCACTGTTGCCGTTTATTTACCTTCAGTTTGAACTGGAATTTGTAGCGGGATTATCTGGAGTAGGTACACACTTCGTTTAGCTACTGGCGAATACATCTCCAGTGTAAGAAGACGTTTTGCGGGTGATAGGTAAAAATCGAAAATTTGAACAGTGTCCTCTGTCCAATGCAATGGATCTTTAAGATGTCCACAAGAGCGCGAAGACTTTTATACATGTCGCAAAATGTCTCCGAGGTTCGTTAACCGTTGGCGTGAGGCTTGGAGTGGGAGGCAGAGAGAGAAAATGATAGTGCACATGGCATCGTGCCCCTCCCTAGTCATTTCCATCTCCCTTCCCCCCATATGGTGACGTAGCTGAAGCTAGCAGATATTTTTCGTGCAGTATTACTCGGGCATTGGTAGAAAGAGGACCGCAAACCTTTAATCAAATTCCGATCTTCCAGCACGTAACCAGCCACTAGATGAACTCTACTGGTTCTTACTGTTAAAGGCATGGAAATCACAACGGAATAACACTTGATTAAACAAATATATTTTGGTCCCACTTTTCTTATATACCAAGTAAAATTTCAGCTTTACACTTGGGTGAGCGTAAAGATGACTGTCTTCTGGGATGTTGCGCAGTCGTAGAAATTTATTGACGTTTCGGAGGTGCCTAATGATTCCATCATCACTTGAAATGTATAAGCCTTGTACGACGAAGTACGGTGAGATTCAGGAGCAGGCCTGAGAAGACCTGACTTGGTCATATCGACTGTTGGAGGGGGCACGGATTAGAGTGAGGATAGATCAATGGGGGAATCAGGGAGATTGATCCAGCAGTGAGGGATTACTACCATAAAACCATTGAATTAGAGACAGGAAATAATAAGTGGATTGATAATATCAAAGTACATATAAAGGAAATTAAATGGAAGGATTTTTTTTAAAAGAAATTGTTCTTTTCTATCCTCAGTTCACATGTAGTTTTCTGTCTACTTTCATGGTTTTACCTTCTCCTTTATCCCCCTTAGCCAAAGCTGTGATTCCAAAACCTCCCGCTGGCTCCCTTGCTTTCCCGTCACCCCTCAACCACTTGTCCGGCCCTCAAACTCGGCTTAGTTATCTTCCTGATAACGAAGGATACAAACACCTCTGAAAAGTCGATCAGTTTCTACGAGACTGCATAGTGAAACATCCCAGAAGACGTTCATATTCATTTTTTAATACCGGCTAATGGCATTAAATCCTAAGACACCAGATTTGAGTACTCAGAAAAGAAGGAATTGACCACAGCGTTCAATTATTTGATATTGATATTTGGAACCACAATTACTGATCGCCATGGAGTGATCATTGCACTATTTTGATCCACGCCTAATACCATTAATTACATTAGCCCGTGTTTTGTCAGCCACCTTCATTACATTAACGTATTCCACTCTGACACTTTCCTCAGCCTCGCCTGATACATTCAACGAGTATCGCGTGATGCATTCATTCCATTAGCACGTGATTTGCCTGATATTCCTGTAACGTGTATTGTCGTTCTATTCTGTGAATGCTCCACATGTCCTCATTCTAATTACATATGCCTCATTTCATTCTTTTATTACGTGATACATCTGATACTTCCGTTTCAACCTGACATGTGACGGTGGCGCTGTCTTCACTACTCTGATGTGTTCATCAGCTGATATTATGAAGTCTCTGTTTCCTGTGGTCTGTCTCTCTTTCGTGGTATATGCTCTATTCTGGGAGGAGATCTTCTGCTTAAAATATGTAACAAATATGGAAGTCCTGCTTTTTTCCGTTTACCATTTTCAGTTGAAAAAAGACGACCGTTTTAGATAAAATGTTGTATTAATAGTATAAATGTGTCTAATTTAATTTTCATACGGTACAGGAGCCAAAGGTGTATAGGCAGACTTTTAACTAAATGAGAGGAAATATAATTTATTATTTTTCTGTGTCGTAAATAGGTGAGGTTAGATTTTCAACTATACACATTATCTACTCATTGTCGAAACGGGAAAGGAACCTAAATGTTTTTGAAAAAATAATAAAGTTTTTATATATTTTATCTACTCATTGTCGAAACGGGGAAGGAACCTAAATGTTTTTTGAAAAAATAATAAAGTTTTTATACACCTGTATAAAACAATTGAATCCATTCAGGCTTATGGTTAAATGGAGGTGAAACTCTGATGATTCTTTCCCTCGGTACTGGAGAGAGATGAATGGTCAGCGAAGTCGAAGGGAGCCCCTGCAGCGTAGGTGATTTGATGTGCCCTGCAGCAAGACTAGATGGTCTATTGGTAGTCGCTTTACTGACTGGGGTATCAGGACTCATACGAAATGAATTTGAGAGACTAAAAAGGCAAATTATAAACATTGTTTTCGTACTCCTCGTTCTTATATCAATGATTAGAAAATTGCCCGTCAAGAATGACAAGCGAACAGCAAACAGTGAACATTTATATTGTAGCGTGGCTATCTTATTTCTACACTGCTTTAGAATGTTTTCAGGGTAGTTGATGCTGGTGGGTGCTGCGAGGGCTTCCGGTTAGAAAGAGCACCTCTTGGGTTCAGGGAATTTGGGCAGGTGGCGATGATGGAAAGCGGGCTGCTACGACAGGAATATGACATAGGATGACTCGTTGTGGACCGTCATCGTAATAATGAATTACGACGACGGTAGTAGATGAATGATAATTACTGTAATATTTTGCGATTTTACTGAGCTCAACACTTCAGATGAACACAGATTTACGCCTTGATACAATAACACTATGTCCTACAATTTACGTGAGCGGTTATCTCACTATTGCGAAAGAGCACATTGATTGCACAAATGCTGGTACACAATTTGGTTAAAGCAAGTTTGCGGTTATAAGTTAAAACTGACGTACTTGACTCATTTTAATTTACGACGGCAACTAACTTTCCCTGGGGAAACGCTGGGCCTCCAGACCGTGGTACTGGTCGATTTTTTTTTACAGATCTGCTAACGCTCCCTCAGATATGAATGTCATAAATTTTAATTAGATTGTCTGAAAATCACTTCGTGATTGAGTGTTGGACTGATGGATCACCAGATTTTTCACCTGATCCACCCTTTCTGTTGTTTGTGGCTAACACGTTCCGTGTGGAAGGGATGTGATGTCTCGTTACCTCCAGAGTCGCCGGCAGAGTTCTATTAGAAGTATCAGAACTCACCGCTCCTCTTTGGACAGAAAGTCAATGTTTCGACACGCACAGAGATTATAAACGCCCTGGGTGTTGTGTCGGGGCTGTCCAGTGTTGGCGCGAACACACCTGTATTCATTAGCCTCACATTTGACGACTCTGGAGATTCAAACCCGCAAGCTCTCGCGATGTGATGTCTAGATCCGTTACAATATAATAGTTGCAAGTATATAACGTGAAGAAGATTGGCAACATGGTTACTTTTTGTCCATGTTGGTATTACGGATTTATAACAGTTGTTTACTATTAACATAACGTTAAATGCAAAATGGCGCTGTATCCAATACTTTTTGCAAATAAATGTAAATGGAAGTAAATGTTTTGTTTTATAACGTATAGAAGCATTTTTTGAACAGTGTGTATTCAAACTCATGTTTAGTTATTGAAGTATGTCAGCATACACGCACAATAGACCAACGACAATTTTGTGGCGTACATAATAACTTGTTACGTTGCTTTCTGCCGGAGTTCTTTGCTACGCATCTATTTTAAAATTTGGAACGTCAGTCACCTGGGAACTTCGTGGGCCTCGACGTGACAGTTATTTGCTGCCGCCTTTATAATTAATGTGGTCGCCACATCGACCCATCCATGCGGGAACAATACGCAACTCATGCGCGCAGCAGGGGTCTAAGTTACAGCTATTATATATTCATCACAGCGGGTTGCATTCGACAACTGGCATGAACATCTGACGTTTTATGATAAATTCTTATTCACGGCTTTCATAATAAATGTTTATAACAGCCAACCACTGGAGCCTACATTAAGCCAGCTGAATCAAGGCCATAACATCACAATCAATTTATTTAAGATACCTTATTGTCATTCTCTAATCTTTGCCTACGTCTTTAAAGTTGCATCATGCGATTGAGTAACTTCTTATTGTTGTTACTGTATTCCTAATATATTTTTGTGCTAACCATCTTGGTTTCGCTGGCCTGAGAAATTTCAAATATATAAATACGGTGTCATCAAATGTCCTAACATTTACAAGGTTCATAAAAATCGCTGTGATATTTGAAAGTCACACAGAAAAAACTGGCAACCAGTGTTCATCTAATTACGTTACTCAAGTGGCTCACAGTGATAATTGTCTTCCTCTTTCCACCTGAAGACGAAAGTAGATCTAGTGTCCGAAACTTTATGTTCTACTCAGAATACCAGAAACCTAGTGACACTAACCCTAATACCATAACAAGAAACTGTTAGGCCGAATGTCACAGCTAAGTCGCTAGCTGATGGACGAAGTTCAGAAACCTAGTTACACTAACCCTAATACCATAACAAAAAACTGTTGGGCCGAATGTCACAGCTAAGTCGCTAGCACACTTTCGTATTTAGAAGGTCCCGTGTTCAAACCTCGACGCGGAGAGCGGCTGTTCTGATAAGGTTTTACGTGGTCATTCTCAGTTGCAAGTAAATCCCAGAATGATTCTTTAAGTTAAGTCATGATCACTTCCCTACATTCTTTCTGATTCATTAATCATTCTATAACTCGTCACTGTGTAGTATGGATTACTGACAGCGTCGTTAAATAAACCACAAATTTAACCTTTTAGAGTTATGAATAGAAATTTTACTATTTTACCTAATGAAATCTGTATCGTACATGTTAAGAAAGACTGATGAACATTTCTATGATATGATTTGAAGCTTGCTTTGCGACTAAATTTAATGAATATTTATCGGGCTACCAACAGTGTCACGTGGTTGGTGGTTTAATCGTTCAACCACATGACACAGCTGGTAGCCCGAGAATTACTCGTTTCTATATAATAATACTTATATTATAATAATATTTTCTTATCCATATAATACATAAATTTTACATTAAATTTAGTACATTCTCTATTGCCGTCACAGTGACCGCGTAGTCTGAGGCGTGGGCCTTGTACCGCTTGGTCACTGGGACCGTGGGTTCGAATCCCACTCAAGCCATGGATGTTTGTGCTGTCCTGTGTACAGGTAGAGGCCTTGCGACGGGCAGATCCCTCGTCCAAGGAGTCCTACCAAAATGTCTAATAGATTAAAGCCGACGAAAGTTGGGACTTGCAGATACTCAAAGCACTGAAGAACGGGTCGCTTAAGTATCCTAAGTAAGGACATTCTGTATTAACCATTGCATTTTTATTGGCGGCCGCTTAGCTCAAGGAAGTGCTGGGATTTTCTCATCGAGACTCGTTAAGATCGGTTTTGGGGTCCTGTCAAACAGGTATCCCGGGAGAAAACGACCGAAGCGTGAAACTGACTATAAGTCTCTATTTAGCGTCGTAGTTACAGACTCGTTGAGCTATGTAACCGTACGCGCCAACACATCTTCATTTTATATTTGTGATTCACAAGAACAGTTGAAGCTTTGACCATATTCTTGGCTTTCTCATCACTCTATCACCTTTCCATATATTTTCCACTGTTTTAGAAGAGTTTGTTAATGTTCAACTACATAATTCGACCGAAAACATCTAAATTATACCAAAGCTATTGCTCATCGTCAATAATTATAAAGTGTACTAGGTATACACATTTGTCGATGATAAATTAGTGGACGAAATATAATAAAATAGTTCTCTAGTAATTATCATCATCAGCATGAGCGCTACAACCCAGAGTGGGTCTTGGCCTGCTCAAGAAATTCTTCCATCGGGAACGGTCGAGGGCGATGTTTTTCCAGTGTCTGATACTGCGATATTTTTGAAGCTGATAAATCCATCGCAACTTGGGTCTTCTATGTTTTCTAATACCGTCAGGTTTCCCTAACATCAATTGTCTTGTAGGCTCTCCGTCGTTTATTCTGAACACATGTCCTACCCACTTTATTTTGGAAATTTTAGCTTTTTTGAAATTTCAATATAAGTTGTACAGCTCGTGGTTATGTCTCTTCCTCCATATACCATTCTCTTGAATGGGGCCATATATTGTCCCTAATATCTTTTTTCAAATATGTGTGAGGCTGTTTCATTTTTTTGGTAAGTGGCCAGGTTACAGATGCATAAAATGCTACTGGGAATATTAATGTTTTGTGAAGAAGACACTTTTCTACATTGGAATCGTGTGTAAACAATTTACTTAGGCAATAATATGCTCAGTTGGCAGGGAGTATAGTGGATTCCGGTCAAATGAGACACATTGGAACTAAAACACTTTGGCCCAATTAAGCTGCTGCCCCAATTATGCGAAGTTCCACGTAAATAATTAAAAAGGATTGTTTTTTTAAGATTCGTCCTAAATAAACGGCTGCCCTGATTAACCGATGACCCAGTTAACCGGAATCTACTTTATTTTGTTATGTATTTCTTCGTAGATGTTGTTAATAAAGTTAAAATTTGACCCTAGATATGAAAATTCCTTGACCACTTCTAAATTATGACCTATTCTATTTCGGCATGTTGCGCTTGTCGATTCCACTACATACTTTGTTTTGGACTCATTCACTTGGAGACAAAATTCTTTGGCAGATATCTCTGGCTTGGTGACGATTTCTATTGTGTCACGCATGCAGCGGCCAATGATGTTGTCATGGACATATTCCAGTATATATGTGGATTTATTATATATGGTACGATTGTTTAGGGTGAGCCGGGATAGCTCAGTCAGTATAGTGACTAGCTACGGGCTGGACGACCGGGGTTCGATCCCCGACGGGGGCAGAGGATTTTTCCTCTAGCCTCTGCGTCCAGACCGGCTCTGGGGCCCACCCAGCCTCCTCTACAATGGGTACCGGGGTCCTTTCCCGGGGGTAAAGCCGGCCGGGGCGTGATGTTGACCACTTACCCCCATCTAGTGCCGAGGTCAAGGAAGAGAGGAGCTATACCCCCACTCACCCCAAACGCCTACATGGCGTATAGTGGGACAAACTTTACTTTACTTTTTACCATTGTTTAGCATGCTTATAATCCACTAGCGGTATGTTAAAATCTTTAAATTAATGGTTATAGCATAGTACTATTCTGTTGTGTTATAGTTGTTATCTGTGTGTTTCTTGTTTGTCGCGGAGATTCTATTTACTTCTAAGGAATCTTAAAATCTGGACCCACAGATGTACAACATCGCATAGATATGTCTTCCTATGAAGCTGTTTGATTTCTGAGGCACTGACCGACCTCGTGCCGGTGGCTTACCATTGTTTTTGTACTAACCTAAATTCCTCTGATGAAAGTTTGGAATCCTGCCTCGGATACAGATGGATCTATATCCTGCGTTATTTTGTTGCTACATTACTAAATCGCCCTTCTAATCGATATCCCCTCGAGTTTAATCTAGATTGTATAATGTGCCAGCAAACGTATGGTATGTATGTATAGATATATACAAGTAATTTTTTAAACTTTCTGTTGGCCCTGTCAGCAATAATTTCGGTCTCAGTCTGACATTCCCAGAAGTTATATTCTGAACCTAGGTCAGGCCAGTCCGACAGTCCGCACATTAACGTATCCTCCATATTTGCGCTACAATTAGAAGTGCAGGCGTACCTCGTTTCATTGCGCTTCATTTATTTCCCTTCGCAGATATTTCGTTTTTTACAAATTGAAGGTTTGTGGCAACCCTGCGTCGAGCAAGTCTATCGGCGCCATTTTTCCAACAGCATGTGCTCACTTCGTGTCTTTGTGTTACATTTTGGTAATTCTTGAAATGTGCTCGCATTGTTTTTTTAGACATAATGCTATTGTCACTTAATAGACTACAGTATAGTGTAAACATAACCCTTATATGCACTGGTAAATCAAAAATTTCGTTTGACTCGATTTATTGCTGTGATCTGGAACCGAACCCGCAATATCTCCGAGGTATTCCTGTACATGGAACTACATTAACAAATAAACATTCTCAAATAAATTAAGAAAACAACAAATTTACTCAATGCGTATTTCTTTTCGACTTTATCCGCTACTTGTTCTTTTTAAAATCTTAAACCTTAAATGTCGCCATGTTTCCAAGAATGTACCTTCCTACGCCTTTAGGCAAGGAAGGGAGGAGACGCCTATTCTGTTTAAATCCATGGACAAAACTGTAAAATCGGGAAGAGCTCGGTGAACCAGATCCGACAGAACAGATTTCTCCCTTTTTTGCCCAAAGGAAGAGGTAGATCTATCCCTTGAGACGTAGTGATTTTTAATGTTTTAAAGATTAAGACTTTTTAAGATAGCAGACGATAGATGAAGCCCGAAATAAAGTAGTAATACGAGACCATCGCCAAATACATTTTCAGGAAAACTAGGGGATAACTCGCTTACGTTCAGTTCATAATCTTTTATAAGGTTCTTCACAGGTCTCTACAAATCTAGAAATAAAATATATAAATGTACAGTTTTTAAATATTTGAGGATCTCGCGATGAAGATGTCACTTTTTCTGGGTAGTAACGCCTCGTGGACTTGTAGGAAGACACCAACTTTTCCAAGAAACATACTCTCTCCATTAATCTTAAAACTGATGATGATCTCTTGAGGTCGAAACGCGTATGACAATAGTGTCTTCTTTATAGTGTTAATAGTTGTTTGTTTGCTTATTTTATATACTCTCTCAATCCTTAGAGTTAAACGTAGATTAAAGAATCTTAAGGACAGATGCATAAATAATTGTGTTAATCAAATTTGGATACGGATTGGGATATTATTATGTAATATTTGAGATTATCAAAGCGATGTAGATATCAATGTTGATCGACTAAGTTGTGAAGCGTTTGGGATGAACATACTGAGTCCTTTATCATTTCTGAATATTGAAGCAGTATGTTCCTCTCAAGCGTTAATATCTGCTTACAAGTCCACGAGATATTACAACCCGGAAGGCCTGCATCGACATATCTTCTTTTTTTTTGCATTAAAATAGCCTGTCTTATTGTTTGAAAGTAGAATACATTGAACCACAAATGTATTGGTTGTGGAGCTGACATTTAAAGAGTGTATTCAATTCCGAGAAGCCATCAATAATTCACGTCCGAAGGCTTCAATGCATTTTTTATGTTCGATTTTTTGTAGAACGGAAAAGAGGTGAAAAGAGTCGAGTAAGGCTGGTCTACCAGTTGGTGGTGACTGTCCCCTTGGTAAATATTAATGAATTCCCGGAACTATTTGAAACTTTGCAAGGGGTTAGTCAATTTAGAAGTTCATGCTATCTATTCTTAAAACTAACATTATAACGTATGTATGCTATTTATGTTTCTTTGGATTGTTTCTTAGTGTTGAATTTACACACTCTTCTAAATGACTTATTGTAGACTGCTTAATTACTTGTCCACTATGTTCAGAATTAGTGTTCAATTTTGTAACAGAACTTTTTATATTTGCGGGAACACTTACGCGCTAGATACATCTTTTGTTTTCCGGAGAGCTGCAATGGCAGTATTTGCTGGTTCAGAATAACACTGGCATATGACAGCAGTCAGAGATAGTCGAAAAGGAGAGGTCCTCCAGTTTTGAAGTTGGGCTCAGTGCCAACAGTTTGTCATCTTAAACGAACTTCTTACCAAATGTTTTAATATTTTATGACTATGAACGCGTTATTTCACATTTTTCATGATGGAATTAAGGAATTAATGAGATGAGTGAGATATACAGCACGCTTGAAGGAAATAAGATGCATACTAAATTTTGCGTCGGGACAGCTGAAAATAATACGTCTTTTAGAACACGTAGGAAATTGGGAGTTAATATTTACATAAATGAATCGGAAATATATGTTATAAAGGTTTGGAGTGAATTCAACTGGCTCGAGACAGTTGACAAGAAGTTACTTGATCAGTTGAGACTTCACCAGTATATTCAGGATGACCTTGGATTTATTGCGATTCAATGAAAGAGGTTAAATTGAACTCTACAAATACGTAATAAATCATTGGAGTAGAATTTATGGTTTTCACAGCGGCGAATATGAAGATGGCTGTCTTCTGGGTGGGTAAACCGGTATATGTAATCTAGTAGGCGTTTATCGTCATTGCAGAAGATTTTGCTGCCTCCATCATCAGGGCGACGTCACCGTCAAGTTATCGGAATGATCCTGTTACAGAATTATCATTAAGAATAAATGAAAATGAATTATACAGATTGAAAATTATTAATGTTCATTTTAAACATAGAAAAAAATTTTATGCCTTATTTACAAATACTATTTTCTATCCCCTCAAGTGTGTTTGTTTTTTGACGATGTCAGTGAAATTAAATTTCTGATCCTGTCATTAAAATTTTTGATTGTAAATTATTTTGTTCAGGGATTTAATCCATTTATTACCATGTAAATATAAATATTATATCATAATGTGTTATTTGCATTTAGTGCATAAATTAATGCCACCTGTCCGTTTGAATTTTTCATCTGTGAAATTATTATATGTTTTTAGATGAATCTAGTTTTGGGGGTTAACAATAGTGTGTCCATAAAATATTTTGTGTTAGTGGTAGACCTGAGAGTCTAAAATCAGGATCCACGAAATACGAGGAAGCTTAATTTATACTGCTGCGTTACATTAAATTTACAAAGCAAAAATCCAGAACAAAGATGATGTTTCTTAGGTAACAACAATGCCGAGTAAGCAGATGTTTCCTAGGTAATCATTGTTTTCGATTTGTTGATATTGATCTTACACATTTTTGTGACCCGTCTTCGTTAAACTTTTTTGCCGAATGACCCTTCCGTATAGACGTATTTACGTCAAAAACAACACGCTGAAAAACGAAGTATTAAATATCAACAGAAACTGATAGAATAAAGGGGCTCCGAAAGGAGAGCTTTGCTCTAGTACATAAAAAAATGTGTTGCATTGAATAACATTGTTGAATTCAGACTTGTCCATGTTCCCTTTTTACATCTCACTGAGAATCATTTTGCTTAAGGACAACAAAATAATCAGTCAGATATAATTAGTTCCCATGTTTTCTGATTTATTGATACCGTTTAGAATGTGTAATGAGAATATCGATTGGTTCATGTCAGTCAATTATAATTAATGAAAACGAATTTATCCTTTGTTTTTAAAATTGGTTCATCATACAGAACATTCAGTCCAAAATCCAAAATCCCTGAACAGGAAATGATCATGACATAATACACAAAATCATTAATATTATCTCATAATAAATGTAATCCATTATCATCGGCAAATGTTGACCAAACAATATGGATTATTATGTAAATAAATAATTAGATACCCCACGATGTAACCTAACCTAACCGTAGATTAATGTCATGAACGTGCACATTCATGAGTACTTCTGAAGAATTTGGCCCGTGTCCTTGGAGACGGTTGATTTAGTTTTCTGCGTCTACCTGGAGACGTTCTGGGACCAAGCAGATCCCTGTTCAGTTCTCAACGTGGGCCCCTCCCCAAAAATATGGGGACTAAAGCGTGAAGCTGATCACTTACTTATTTGTAGTATCGAGATATCGACTGCGTAAAGCTTTAGCAGAAGTACACATTGACAACTTTAAAGTTGTTCATATACTTGTGTCTTCGTTGGTGTTTATATTTTGGGGAAACTTACCTTTCATGAAGCTGTCTGTCTGCTGGGGTGTTGTGCCGTGTAGACTAATATAACTTTATAGACTTTTCAGAGGTGCTTGCTGCCTCTATCATCAGGGCTTACTTATCGTTCTGTTAAAACGTTGGTAAACGTCTACTAGAATACACGGAGCAACAACCCAGAAGATAGACATCTTCAGACCCCAACTATAATGTATTTTATAACACTAAATGTTTCAACAAAAAATTCGGCCATATTCATGTGAATAACTTTGTATCTTGACTAAACTACTACTGTAATAAACAATATGGAGTCATTTCTGAAATGTAAATTCACAAATATAGAATTTTAAAAAATCTTTCAATTTTAAATATTATGATGTGTTTAATTACCATAAGAATAATATGAGCACTGTATTATTAAATCGTTAAAGGCGTAAGCAGTGCCGAGAACATGATTTCCAGTTCCGAGTTGACTTATAAAAAACTTTGTAGTTTTAAAAACCTCAACGGGATGCTCTGTTATAAGTTATTTTCATACTCACCGCTGTCAGAATCGAAAACCTCATTGGGTTCTGTTCTCACACATTTATCTAACGTCGTCTTTATATAAAGCAGAACGTATGCCCTTTTTACCTTGCACATGCGCACTACGTAATTCTTCTCTGCTCGTAGCCAGTCGATGTCTCACACAGCAACCACAAGACGTCAAGGCTTTCATTGGATGAATTATTTAAAAGCAATCCCATTTTATCGGTGGGGTATAGAGAATATGCTTCAACGTTTTCTAAGAGGAAACAAAAGGCCTGTCTGTGGACATGACGTCACTCAGCGTTAAGTTACTTCGCTGCGTCCAAGCTGCCAGTCACCTGTGTAACGTGTCAGCATATTTTTCCCGCGACTGACTACAGACTAACTCGAGCGCTGAAATGACTAGTTGTGAGCATTAAGACCAGGATTTTAGCAGAAACGAGGAAGGGGATTCAAATAACACGTTTTAGAGATACTGCCTGTATCGTCGCTCTGATGATGGAAGCAGTAAAGACCTTTGAAACGGCAACTAATTTATACTAGACTGTACGGCGCAGTATCCCAGAAAGCATTCAAAAATAAAGAATATAAATTATTTTCTGAGATAAAATTATAGATGGAAGAGTATTTTTTAAAATTCATTTGACCGCCGTAATCAGAACAGCTGATTGGATTCAAGTGACTCGGATAGAGTCTAATGGTGGAGTTTTGTAACGGTAATGAATCTACGAATCCAATAAATCAGGAATCATTTTTGATTAGCTGAATTACTATTATCTCCTATAGAATACAATTTGCTATGCAGTTAAAAGGTGCATTACAGAATGATTGAAGACGTTCCCTGTGTTTTAATATGTACGTTTGTTCATATTTTGTTAATTTGTTTTCTTTTATGATACGTGTTTAGAAATTTTTCTGTCTTGTCAGATAAATTTATACGTAAATTATCTGTAATGAGTTTTATGTGGTTGAAATTATCAATTAAAAATTTGAGTTTATCATTTGTTAAAGATGGATACTGTCTTCTTCCGATGTAGCTCCGTATCTGATAGAAATTTACGGACATTTCAGAGGCTGCAAACACTTTTGAAATACCGATAAATTTCTACCAGACTTCTCAGCGCTACATCCCGGAAGACAGTCATTCACTCGCCATTGTGAGAACCTTAAATCTTACAGAACACTTTTTTATTAACCGTATTTATCATGACAAGAAACGATTTCACTGTTTCTTAAATTCCTTTTCTGTGTAAATTGATATTTTTCAATGGTTGTGTGTAGTTCACATTCTATTCTTAATATTTTTGTGATTTATTCAGGGGATTCTTTTGGTCGGTCAGAGTAAAAAAGGTATCATTCGAAGACAATATGTGTGAATGACAAGTAAGGAGCGGTTTGGTGTTTTTGATTAATTTTAGGTTGAGCATTTTCGGTGCAGACCGGAACGCAATTAGCAACAGCATGACGTCATTCCTATCCGTCTCCATGGTGATTGCACGACCGAACTAATTCCAGACTGGCGTCCCCTGTAACATAGGGGCGTTCTGTTATGTTCGTGCCATTTACGTCAAGCTACTTCAGTTACATCTTTTCATATTGTTTTGGTTTAACAGTTTTGCTGCTAGGCTTATGGAGACACATTAGGTCCTGTAGACGCATCTCATCGCTAGGGGAACTGTATTTTGTTGACAGTTGTGAAATGTCTGTCTTTATAATAATTCAATTAATTTACTTTTTTAGAGTGTTTTCTGACAACAAAGAGTTTATGACAGGTAGACAGTAATAAACGTAAACAAAGAAAGTTAAAAAATGAAAAAAGTAAATACATTCTCGTATCGTAAAACTATTCCCCAATAACAGACATTGTTTGTGATGAAAACGTCCAAAACCTTTACGTATGTCACTTAAAAATGGCACATTTGCCTCAAGGACTCTCATAATGCTGTCCTGATTCTGTAAGTAGAAACTTCTCTTATTTGCATTGTGAAAACATGAATACGAACAGTGTTCGTAATAGAATGGTAATTCATTTTTATAATTTATAACTCGATACATTTTCAGATCGTAAACAAATAAGATAAATTTGTTTTGCTTAATTTCAGCAGAAAGATCATTATTAAAATGTTAAACAAAAGAGGTCAGATAGTAGAGCATTCCCAACAAATAATACTTATAACAAGCATAAATTGTTAAAAATAATTTAAAGATACCAACAAAGAAAATGTTAATTTGTAAAAAATATAGAATGGTAGTTCTAACTGACAAAAGGCCTCAGTAATCAGAGTACAAGATGAGGTAGAAAGCCAAATTGTACCAAACGTGAGTACCTTAAGTTGAAACGACACCTGTGAAGCAATTTCGAAACATCTAAGAATTTCAGGCCGTATATGAATCATCAAATCTCCATAGAAATACAGGAGTAAGAATCTATAACATGTCAACTCTCATCTATGGTAATGTACAAATTCCCCAATCACAGAACTTTAATTTTTTATCATCGCACTAATGTAACACTAGTACAGTGTGACCAACATTGGATATATTTGGTGTAGATAGGCTTTGTTTGAGAACAATATGTATTGTATCGAAGTTGGTGAAAGAGGTTGTGAGACAGTGAACTTGTAGGTAAATACGAAAGAACATACATCCTCCATCTTCAACTGCGAAGATAGAAAACTTAGTGTGTATCTGCAAGTCTGCACGGAATTATAAGTCGGAACATGAACTTCAACATCACCGTCGTGTAAAGCTAAAATCACCAGCTACTGTTTCAATGTTCGTACGAAATCATGTTACTTTCTTATAAAATGACTGATTTTCTGTCCTCATATCACTGCTTCAGTGATTGTAACACTTACATGAAAATATCACCTTTTTTTCTAGCTAAACGATGAGGGATCAATTCCTGACGGTGTCAGAATATTTAAGATGGCTGTCGTCTGGGTTTTAACGCCGTGATCCTTGCTGCGTCGATCCCTGATTATGGAGGCAGCAAGGACCGAAATATACGGCGCAACAATCCAGAAGACAAACAATTTCGAACACACCGCCTTGAAAATTTCAAATCCTACTACGTCAAAATAACTCTTCTTAACACGGTATCCGGAGTGGCTGTGAGATCCATTAAGCTTCTTATTTAGTTGGTACAGTATGCTCTTTTACTGGGAATAAGGCAGTTAGACCGTAAATCTAACTACTAGCCAAGTTCCATAGAAACCGTCGAGCTTTACCTTCAGTCTTCCATATATCGCACTGGCACGCAGTTTAAGCACAGACAGTTTTATCTGTCATCCAATGTGATTGGCCCTCAGATCGTTGTTAATCTTTGTGACTTTCGTTACATTTAATTGGATGTCGTATTTGAACTTAACTCGAAGTGTAGTCCATAATAAGCGTATTACGTTAGAACTAAAACACTTGAAGCAGGATAGATAATAAGGTAGAAGATATAAAATGAACTTAAAGCTGCCACTAGTTATTTCTTTTCATATTAAATGACCTGAAACTTTTCAAATCATCTTGTTATAACGTTCGGCAAATTTATTACATTCTTATTATTTTAATATTTTTGTATTTAGTTAGAAGCAGTAACTAATCAGATTCAAGATTTTCATGATAGTGAAAATCTCTATAGTGGTCTTCTGGGTTGTAAAACTTTGTAGTCTTGGAGACGGGTACGGAGGAGTGTATCTCCTTCATCTTCAGGGTAAAATTAAAATGAAGGCAATTCTTTCGTCCGAACATATATTAGTGACCACTTACGAGGTGCGATCGGAAAGTTTCAAGACTGCGCGTATAAAAACCCGTACACTTATCTCAGGTATTAAATTCATCCATCACCCTCGAAGTAGTTCCCCTGGGAGTGAACACAACGATCCCAGCGCCGCTGCCAAGCCTGGAAGCATCCCTGGAAATCTTTCTTTGCCAGCCTGTCAAGCACCATCTGCGATTCTGCCTGAATCTCTTCTATCGTCTCAAATCTCCTTCCCTTGAATTTTCATCTTTCGGAAGAGGAAGAAGTCACACGGAGCTAAATCCGACGAATAAGGAGGGTGCGGGATGACGACCATGGTGTTTGAGGCCAAAAACTGCCGAACTTTGAGGGCGGTGTGCGCTGGCGCGTTGTCATGATGCGTCGCATGGGGAGTTCTTCGTTTAGAATCAGCTGACAGGTCCCATAGCCTACCCCAACAATGTCGCACAAGTCGTTGATGGTACGACGTCGATCTTCGTAACATTTTCGGGCGTTGTGCTCGAAGATGGTCGTCCAGAACGCTCGTCATCATCGACAGAGGTTCGGCCATTTTTAAAACGTGAATGCCACACAAAAGTTGGTGCACGACCCATTGCGGACTCCCCAAATGCTTGCTTTAGCATTTCACAGGTTTCCGTAGCCGTTTTGGCGAGTCTTTGGCAAAAGTTGATGCACACGCCATTCCGAAATCGCAGGAGGGTCGGTGTAATGCACTACCAAAACACCCGTAACTAAGAAACAAATGCTAATTCGATGATGCCGGCTGGCACACTGATTCACTATGAATGTAGCGGCAGAAGCTCGTACTACATCTGGTTCGCCCTCTATTGACACGGTTCGCCCTCTATTGACACAGTCTTGGAACTTTCCGATCGCACCTCGTACATGATTACACGGTTTCACTTCAATAGTAGTAAATTTTTCATTTATCTATTGTTCAGCCCTGAAAACACTAACTTCTTCAAACAAGAATCTAATCAGTTTGGTAGTTAACGTTCATTTCGACTGAATTTGAAATCTCTTGACATTTTTTTCACCTTATTGTGGTTCATTTTGTGTATGACGCAACTTTTGCAATTCAAAAGCGTCTAAAGGTTACTGACCGTGATCAGCTGGCCCAATAAAATGTGGTATTTGCTCTTTTTTTTTAGCGAATTCCACAGAATAATACAAAGAGAATTCAACTAAATTTCCCGACATTGCGTTAGAACTCAGAAATGCCAGGTTACATAGTTGACCACAATTAGTTTGCCATGTCAGCTGTGCAATAATCCGATGTTATGCGATTGCTTCTGTGAAACAGCGTTACACAGAATCAGGAACTCCATTTCGAAGTTAAACATAGAATTTAACGTATCGTAACATAACGTTGATATTTCTTACTGCAGCTATATTATAGGGTAAATTTAGAATAACTCTCTATACGATGGAAATATATTAATGTTGTGTGTGTTACAGTAATACAAAGGGAATGCCGGTAGGTGACTCTGCCAACATTAGCGATAGTAATTAATTTTTCCGGTAGTTGGCTCTGCAATCGAGACATTAAAACGTAATTGTGTTGCTGGAGGCTCTGGTAGGAGAAAGGTAGAAGAACGCCGACTAAAAGCGTGAATAACGATAATAATATCGAAATCGAAATTGTGAATCTATGTTGGAATTTCGGCGTAAACACAGATATGAATAAAATTCGGAACAGCGAGAAGAAGTTACTGGATATTATGAAGAAAATGTGCCCGATAAAAATTGAGGTTTTGCTCATATGTGTATTAAAACTGATATCCGATGACACGTAGAACCGTGGATGGCAAAGATTCTTCAAGTCCGCGGCTGGCAAACAGAGGATGTCAAGAAGATGCAACATAATGGTTCGATAAAAACATATTATCGTGTTACGAACTGATACTTAACTAGAAACGTTTTCTCTACGCTAAAATTTATTTCCCTACGTATAAGCGATGTTACCCAATAGTTTGTATGTACATAATACATAGTGGCGTAGATCTGTATATTACAAGAACCGTAATTGAACTATTCTAATTAAAGGAATCATACAGAAAGAGATAGAAGAACAAGATTAAAATTAAAACCGAATTAAGCGGAGCTCTTTCACATAGCATAAATCACTGGTAGCAATCGATATAAGCCAGCGATTCGGAGCTGACGTTACGTGTACCCTCAGGGAGTACGTGAAGCCTAATCAGTGTCAAACAGGTCGAAATGGCCGATAAAATGTAAGTTCCGATTAAAGAGAGATATATCAAGCCTCACGTTCAAATCAGAGATTTCGTCGATTGAAAAACGTTCAGAAATATTTATTAAAAGGGACGAAAGCGCATGGCTCGGTGTATTTCCGTTCTAACAAACATTAATTATAAGTGCAGAAATATAAAATTGATTTCTCAAGATAGTGTAGTTATATTGCAGCAGCCGAAATAAATTTTCTGAAAATGAGTTCTTTTCATAAACTAACTGAAGCTTGAAATTTATTTATTTAAAAATATTACGAAGTAAGTTTCAACCTCAAAGTAAACACAACTCGTCTGTATTACGAAGATTAGTTGGTTAATGATGTTTAAGGAAATATTGATTTTTATTCAGAGAAACATAGAAAATCCATAACATTCTTTGAGCAAAATGCACAGATGAAGAGATGCGTACTTCAGTTTGGTCATGCCAGACGAAGAATATACAAATAAGAATGTTATTCTTAGCCGAGCGCGCTTAAATTCGCCTTTGACTGTACTGGAAGGTTTCCAAGCCGTTGGACACCCAATCATAATTTTGAACATGACTGTCTTCAGGCTTGTAGCGCCGTGTAGTCTGGTTAAAGTTTAACATCATTTCAGAGGTCCTTGCTGCCTTCACCATCGGGGCGAAGACAGCCATCTTTGGACTCACCACAGTAAAAACCTCAAATCCTATTTATGAACTACTACTTTTGTATTTACTTCTTAATTTCCATATCAAATAAATAAATTGTGTGTTCCTTGTTTTCACTTCGCGTTATTTTCTTGAAACTTCAAAGGCCTCTACTACTAGACGAAGAACGGCCTCATGATGTTGTGGTAGTGAAGTACTTAAGTCAGTATGATTTCAGAGCCATGTTAATATACAACAAAGAAAGTTATGACAGAATCACATTGTTTACATAGATGAATAACCCGCCAGCAGTTCTCACGGAAAAACATACATGACCTAGAAGTGTTCCGTCTTCTGGGTTGTTGCGCTGTGTAGTCTGGTCGATGTTAACCAACGTTTCAGAGGTCATACTGCCTCCGTCATCAGGGCGATCCCTGATGACGGAGGCAGTATGACCTCTGAAACGTTGGTTAACATCGACCAGACTACACAGCGCAACAACCCAGAAGACAGAAATCTTCATACTCACCGCTGTGAGAACCTCAAGTCTTACATACATGACCTCGACTGCCTATACAGATGACATCTACATTTATAACACGTGTCAATTTTAGAGGGCTGTATATCAGAACGTAAACTTTACGAACAGTGAGTTTCAACATTTTTAACTGGTTTGTTTTTATACAATGCTGGGTTTTAAAGAGTTAGATTTTGTTTTCAGTCTTATCTGATTGTCCGTCAACGAATACTCAATACTTTTATCGCGTGACATCAGAAAGTAGGCTAACAGCTGTTAAACACAGGTTCGATTCCGGTAGGGATCTTTTTAACTGTGACAGGTCTGGATGCATACTCCAAGAGAAATCGACAGAAATTAATGCCTGCTGTTACTGAAAAGCTGTAGGAACATGAAGTTGTAAGTATGACTTCAGAATGGGAAAAAATAAAATAAAGTAACAAGTAACTTCGTGTTTGTGAGAGTGTCAGTTTTCTGTGCGAGCGTGTCTGGTTTCCATAATTAGGTAGTAGAAAGGTCTTGGCTCACGAGGACTCTCTAGTGTCTCAGTTTTACATTTGTAACGATTCGAACACGGCGACAGTGGTACCAACATTAGAGTTACTAAACCTAAACCCTCAGAAGGCAGTTCCAGTCTACATATGAAATGGAATAATTCAAGCACGTTCAGAAATTTTTAGTGAATATCAGACTCTGTCACGTTCATAAAGATCTAAGAACATTAAGAATACAGCAAAAAAAATTCAATAAGCTACAGAAGTTTATTTGTTTAGAAATGTATATGACATTTTATGAAAGCAGTTTCGTTCTTTATGAGATCGTTCCAGCAGAGCTACTAGAAATTGAACAAGTTGTTGACACAAATATTTGAGGTATTTTCAGATATGCTGTAATAACGTGCAATTGTCTGTAACTCTCCCATTTTTCCGCACGGCGCGCTGTCTCCAGGGACCCTCAATGGAAAGATAACAAACTACCTGTGTTAATAACTGCTATTACTGTGTGTTTTTGGATTGTTAACTGTCGTGGGCTGCATAAATTAAGCGTACTTATTCAGGAGCATAAGTAAAAACTGGTGAAAAAGGATTAAGTGTTTTGGTTCCTACATCACTGGCAGAGCCTGTGTTTTACGGAAATAGAATTTGGCCAAATTGACTGCATTTCTGTATACCCTGATTATTTACACCAATAAAAATATTTAAGTGCGCAAGACGAGAAGTAATTTTGACTAAATATTTTCCTTTCTACATACCGTTAACATGTAATTATTACATTGTGCACACCGTACTAGTTGACGTTTAATATTCGACTGCAATTTCAATTCCGGTCATAATATATCTAGGAATTGTGTCAGGGTGTTAATTACAGGTGAATGTCGTTATACACGAGGGTTGCGTTAATGCAAATCGCCGCGTATCGAGAAAACTCGTACAACCGGAGAAGAATAAATTTCCCCGAACATTTTTATCGTAATACAGAAAATGTAAATTCATATTCGAGTCATGTTTACTTCGATTTTATGCGTTTCTCGATCCTAGTTACTGTCATTACAGAATTTAAAAAACAATAAAATTACCGCCATTTTAATGAAACTAGAATATTTAAATATAAAAACTCTGAAGCATAGCATTGCCGTCTGTTAATTATACCTTCTGTAATGGACGATGTCGAATTGTGTATGGTGTTGTTAATAACCTGTAATTTGAAGAATTATCATTTACTTTCATACATTTAAGAAGCGTGGTTCCTAAACATGGATTATGGAGGTAGTTTTAATTCAATTTTCTCTGCTTTTAAATACAAAGTGTCTGTGTCATCTCCTTACTTCTCTACATTTAAGCTTATCAACCACGAAAGTTTACACGAGTTCAGATCAAAATAACCGTCATATCAATTGAAAAGAGGAAACGTGAGAGATGAATGTTAAGTTTCTGTTCATAACTTAGAACCATCTTGGAAAAGTTGAAAACCATCTTGCAATAGAACTAATTATTAACACTAATTAAGGTCTGAAAAATTCGCTGAGCGTTGCAAATGGAGACTCTTGTAGCAGTTTTCAGAAGCGAGTTGCGCACTCGTTTTTCTTATTTGCTAGAATCTTAAGGGGCAGTAATTTGTCATTAGAATAGATCGTTTGTTGACTTCTCCGCGTCCAAATTAAACCAGTTAACCGTGCCATTTTAATTTGCTCTTATCTCGTAATTGGACTCTAAAGGAATGGTTTATTTTTAAAGAAACACGTCCTTATTTGGATGAGCCCATAAAGTTTTGCATTTTTTTTTAAATCTTAACGCTTCGGTTGACCTTGTTTGTTTGTCTTAAGGCTCAACAGTGCAGATATGAATTCTGTGATATTTCTGTCTTTGCTCTGAATATCAATAATTATTAAAAGAAAATACATTTAAAGGCGTTTTACTAAAACACGAAATACGAAAACATGAAAATCTTTGTGACAGAACCACAAGTTAGGTTTACAGCTTCTTTCAAACTATTTCCAATTAACGGTTCAGGAACTGTCCTGTCATTTGAGGCTTTGTAATTTAAACTGCTGACGTCATTGAATAACACCATAAATTGATAGATAAATAAATGGATGGGAAGATTAATTTGAATATTTAAACAATCTATAGAGTGAGAAGAGTAAGATTTTACACGACACATTTCAAAACATGACTTGTGAAATTAGAAGTATTTATATGTGCCGTTATTGACCGTCTACGCAAAACGTATTGTAAGTTTGTGTACTTGGGGGATAATAGTACATGAGTGAAAAGGTATATCGCCTTTTCCAGGTAAAAATGTTTGTGAGAGGTAAATGGAAAAAGAATTATATTAAAAAACCTGAGGACGCCGGTCACATAATATTGCAGGTTAGGTTAGGTAGAGCCCTGAGTCTCCCTTCAGTGACTTATTAACACGACAAACGTGGTTTACTGTATTGGGCGATAGTTTCAAGTTGTAAGCGTTCCAGGAAGTCTATCCGCTTCGCTGTACATTCATTGAAATAATTAGGTCGAGGCTAATTGTAATCGCAATGTCTGTTAAGTGAAAATTAGCGACATTTGCTGACTGACCTAATAATTGTAAGAACGAACTAAGCTACAGTATTAGAATTCTGGAACAGACCTCTGTGATAATGTAGTTGGTGACTCCCTACATCCAAATTGGATATGGATGGCAAAAGTAGCTTTGTGTAGCGATAAAATTCTACATTTATTTTTAAAAGGACCGTGTTTTAAAATCAGCTGGGCTAACCTAACATCAATGATGATTTTCGTTAATTTATTCAATATCTGCTGGTAAATTGTGTGATAGCATCCAAACTTCTTTCTGAAGAGATGATAAACGTATGTGATTCAAACAACGTCGTTAAATAACCTAAAATAATTTTGTCAAATAGAACACTGTTTATGTCGACTATATTCCTCGTGAACAACCATTTTGTTCCCCGTGTAAAATTTAAGTAGCTCACATAAATGAGAAAATGTGTTGGTATATTATGTGGTTGTATTCTTACCGTATGTTCCTCTCATATTTAGAATATTTATAGTGCGATTTGCTGTTAGTCTTAAAGCAGGACAATACTAAAAATTATTTTAACTTCACGTCCTCCATTAAACTTCATGGTTTAATGCTTGTGCCAAAAATATTCATTTTCCTTATACGTTCAGTTAAGAATTAATTTGTTGCTGCTCTTAAGAGATTGTATTACCACACAGAACACCTATTTTAAATTTAATTTTTATTATACAAGAAATCCCTGAAGACTGAATAAAGGAGACAGAATATAAAACTTCATGTCAGTTAAAGGCCAAATATAAGTAGAAATATATATCTGATACAGAAATAGGCTGAATATTTCGAGATTATAAATTGTATTTAAAACACCTGAAAAGAATATAACGGTAATATTAAAGTTTAATAAAAGACTTCCCCCTTATCCTAGACACACACACACACACACATATATACGTTAGAAATAATTTCAAAGTTTTACACCCTCGGCCGAAATTGTAATTTATTTTGTACAGAATTTTCTTTTTTGGATATTATCCATGGTCTAGTAAATATAAAACGTAAAACGACGTTTCGGAGATGGGACCTGAAGACGGAGATAGAGTCCCATCTCCGAAACGTCGTTTTACGTTTTATATTTACTAGACGATGGATAATATCCAAGAAAATTTTTATTCTATATATATATTGCTCTACTGTGTATTAATAAAAATTATAATGATTAATTCAAACACTAGGCCTGTTATAATATTAAGTTTAAACTTATCTGTAATACTTTTATATTATTAAAATTGTAAACTGACCAGCAACGTTCTGAATGAATTTACTAGAAGTACTTACTGCCCTTTATATTTCTACTACTTCTTAGAATTGTAATTTTGTTCGAGATCATGAAGATTTATGTTAGTGTTATTTAGGTCTCTCTCGCTTTGAAGAATTCTAACAATAGCTCTGTCGCGGAATTCGCAAACAATCGACTGTCGCTTCTTTGTGGTGCCATTTGAATGTTTCATGTTTGTTATCAGGAGGTTCTATTATACTCGTGACACTCAACTTTACGGAAACTGAAACAATGGAACATCGCAAGGGAAAACGCTTTACGTTACGAATTCCTATATACACCAAAACTTTGCAGTTTCTTGCAGAAATATTAAAATCAACCATACGTTCTCTTAACTCGACATATCTGCTGTAGGTATTACATATAAATTAATTAATTAATAGCGGTCACATTAATCTCTCTGTATTAAACCAATGTTAGTTAGTGATCATTTGCTATTAAGGGATTTTGGACTCGTAGTACATAAACTCTTTGTCTTTATATTGTTTGTTCCGCAATGTACAATTTAATTTTGAAAGTTTGTCTTTCTTAATGACTTCCAAGCTCTCGTCGACGTAGTAATAAATACACACAAAAAAGTGTAATATAAATTTTAATGATCATTAAAAATTTTGTCCTATGGGTTGTTGTTTCGTGTAGACTGGAAGAGCTTACCGACGTTTTGGAAGTGCTTGCGGCCTCAATAATTAGGGCGATAAATAGACTTGCGGTGTACTCATTGCCCTGATGGTTCCGGCAGAATCACCTCTGAAACGTCAGTAAATGTCTACCACTCTACACGTAAAAACAAACCAAAAGACGGAAGTTACTTTGCCCTCCTCTTCGAGAAACATAAATCTCATCTATGAATTTTATTTAATACTGGCTTATCTCAGGATGTGACAGGAATCAACGTGAATTAACCGATGTTATAATAATAGTGTTATCAGAACCAATAATAAGATTTAAAATATATAAGCAATCATTTATTTAAGAAATTTCATAGAGATCTTGAGAAGCTAAATAGTACAGTGGGCTAGTCAGTAAATTATAGTGCCTTTTATGGAACCCGAAGGTTTATTAATTTTTTCACAGGATTTCGCTATCGGTCCCTATTCTAAGCCAGATTAATCCAGTCCAAATTCCAATACCTATTTCTCGAAGATCAATTTTAATTATATCCTTCCATTTACTCCCAGGTTTTTTGACGTCTCTTAGTTTCAGATTTAACAGTCGCAATTTTATATGAATTTATGTTTCTAATGTGCCGTTCACATCATCATCGACTTGAAGACCATAATATTTTGTGAAGAACGAAAATAATGAAGTTTCTCTTCACCCTCTTATCACTTTATCTTTCTTTTGCCCGTTTACAATCAGTTCTCGTTCTATGAAAATTTCCTTTACGAAATTTCACTTATGATGAAGTGCACAACACCCATTTGACTCGTTATCCAAATGCGAACGCGGCCATCCTAAAACTACAGAATAAAATTCAGACATGTGCAAGGAACAACAACAACAACAAGGACGCAACGTCGCCAAGTCTGTCAGCGAAACCACAAATACGAGGGTCAGTTTGCTTTACGCAGTACGTTGGTGTTAATCTTGTGAAAGATTTTCCTGTATTTTGGTAGAATATATAATAATAATCTAATAAATTTTCGTTGTTTGTACGAGTATATTTCGTTTCAGGGAGTAAAATTGTATTCTAATTGATTTTGGATTTCTTCGGTCGACCGGTGAAGTGATAAACAATTATAACATTGCGTGTTTGAGAAATAGTGACTTCGTTTACGAATTTTACCCTTTACGATCTCATTTTAGAAACGTAATTGTTTATACGAGCGAGGACTGCTTCTATTTATGCCTATTAACGATAGTGAGCTTAAACATGAAAATATTTATATGCATTATCACTTATTAAATTTTATCAAATCCTTCCAGAGGGCAAACAAATATTACCTGAGATATAATTGATACCCTCCAGTAATTTCTCCACAAACGAACCAAACTAAATTCAAATTACTGTAACTCGCCTGGATTTAGTATAGGTGTCTCTGTGGGGTCGCTGACAGAAAGGTAGAAGGACAAACATGGCGAAGCTAATAGAAACATATGTATAAGTAGCCTGTTAGCCTATTAGGAATAAATGGTTGGGGACAGATTCTGCACGTACTTACAGATACTTAATTCAACATGGTTATATTACGTTAATTGTAAGCATGGAAGCTGTATAAAAATATATTTTTCATTAAATTTTATAATTGTTATTTGAAAATTTTTGTTTAATCTAGGCTTTAGAACTTCTTCATAAAACTTCTTGATATGCTTTGACGTAACACCGGGAGTTTCAAATTATGGCTCTCAGAAGAGAGAAAATTTTTCAGACTTTTCTAAAGAAGTCCAACAATTCTGTTTTTAGTCTCAGTTTCTGTCTCCTACAGATTGTATCTCATTCGAGTTTAAAATATTTCTCTGTCGAATTTATAGACCTATATACGATATTATTTCTTATATTAATTTGCTTGTCTTATTTAGTATGAGTTGTCATTATAGGCGTTTATGGAATGGTACACTAGTCTCCTTTATTTTCACAAGGAAATGTTAATAAAGATGTTTCTAACTCGTGTTATGTGGGTAGCCGGTATAAACGTCAGCTGCAGTACCTACTATAACGACAATCGTCCATAGTTACGGTTACACTTCCACAAGAAACTGGTAACTTACTCAACTGGCCAGGAAATTGCACTTATTTATAAGGAACCTCAAGGACTTTTACTTTGTACACAAAATACCGTTCACTGAATCCCATGATGGGCCAGTTCAGTCCGTTTACCAGACTCACACCCTGTTTCTATAAAGAATCGTATTGATATTATCATCCAGTTTATCCATTCCCCTTAGGTTACTGAATAGTATACGCCACTGTGATGGTTTTGACTTGTATGTTATGTAGCGTATTATGGCGGTAGTCTAGAATTGTCTATTAATTATGCAGTTGGCCCTGGGCTGTTAGTATCCAGTGTGCAGGAAAAGTTCCATATATCAAATTAACGCTTTCAATTGGTATTACCAGTAATGTGTAAATAAGTACATTGGTTTGCTGACGGCTATTAAAGAAATTTTGTTAACTGCGTTAATTTCACAGTAAAAATTAAACGGTAACAGGTTTTGTGCGGTTTTACTCACACACATGACAATTAATTTCTGAGTGAGATTTCAGGTTCTCAAGGCAGTGAGTATGAATATGGCTGTTTTCTTGATTGTTGCGTCGTGTGGTCTGGTAGATGTTTACCGACGTTTCAGAGGATGATGGAGGCAGCAAGAACCTCTAACGTATCGGTAAATATCTATCAGTCTACAAGGCGAAACAACCCAGAAAACAGCCATGTTGATTATTTCTAGTTCCCTTGTAAGATTTGGGTATTTAATTGTATGATTTAGGTAGTAATTTATCAGTTATTCTTAGTTATGATTTTAAATTAATACTTTCGTAAAAATATTTGGCTTTAAGAGTCATAAATTCAGTACAGATCAGTAGTGCTATAATAAAGTGATGATTTATTTATGCATTATTTTGAAGGAGAATTTAACTTGGCCATTAGATGACTTTTGACTCGTACGTGGAAACAAGAAATGCCTACATAATTTTGGTTGTGGAACATTTTGTAAAGCGTCTCGTCCAAGACCAATGACTTAAGACACATTACTTTTAATCCTGATATAAACTGTGGTAACGAAGAATACGAAACACATATATAACTGTATACTTTAACTGTTTTGAAAATTGGTGATATTAAATATTTTGGTTTTGCTGTCAGATAAGTAGTCTTCCATTATTTGTTCTGGAATTAGGAAGTGCTTACTGAACATAAGAACATATAAACACGGACAGTTAAACTGTAGTTAGTTCAGTGATTGGGTTTCTGGGGCATAGTTCTTGCATTTCCCGCTTGACCATGGCAGTGACATACACTTGTTAGTTATCGATAACTTAACCAGCTAAAGACTTCATATGTCGGTAGCGTATGCCTTTAATGCATTCAAATCTTCATAAACATCTTCGAACTAGCGGTAAAATATTCGAGTTTGTGTGAGACAGATTAAACCAGCTAGACACCGCATACAGACAGTCAGCGAACTAACTAATTTAGTAAACTTTGAAGTTATCCAAGTCTGTGGACATAGAACCCGAATGTGCGTTACTGTTTAAACCAAATACGGCCATTAGACACAATTCTATACCAATTCCATTTACCACTAATTCTAATAACAACACTTACCTAAAATCGATAAATATCTTTTGCCACCTTCCTTTTCGTTCTAACAATTAACACGTTCCACGAGGTGTTTCATCAAAATTAGTTAAACATATTATGTCTCTGGATTACAAATCTTGTATCCAAGACCGAACCTCCGTTGTTCCACCGTTTTGTTAATACAGGCGACGTACAGGTGATAAGACTGATTCTACTATATTTCTCTTCAAATAAAGCAAACTCTGCAATATTTTCATTACCGCGGTCCGCACTGTCTACTCACGTCTTTATAGATGACCACAGAAAACGGTTAATAATTTTGTGGATAAAAAGCAAAATTGTATTTGGCTTAAAGGGCAGAGGTTGTATTAAATTGAAAACGGATAATACCTGTATTTGTCCATACAACTGAATTTACCTAAAAGACGTTGTTTTATGTTCCAAAACAATTTTTATTTCAATTCATTGTCATAATTTCTTGTTGTTCTGTTGAATTTCGTGTAGTCTGAAGAACGCGACAGTCTACGTTTGTCAGTAACGCGATTTCAACCTTACACATCTAATATAAATATGTTTTGTTTCGTTAAGTTATTTGTTTTGCTATTGTGTGTATAAATATTGACACTAGAGTCTTTAGCTACAGAGATTTTTTTTCGTATTGGTTAATGCACAAGTAATGTGATGTGCCGCATAAAGAGGTTTCGATTGCCACATGCGGCCCATTTTCAGCAAGTTGCCGACCCCTGAACTAAGAAAATACAGAAACATAAACTGAAAGCATCCAAGTAATTTCAATGAGTATCTTTTTTATTTTAAATAATTGCATTCAGGCCACGGCAGATTCTTTGCTGCTAAGCAAGCTGGAAATAGCCAGGGTCACGGTGGCTTTTTATATTCGTCAGAGCGAGACACCTGGTGGCCAATAGAGGAACGTAACTTTGATTGAAGTTCGGTGTACGTGGAGGCCAAGATATAGATTGGATTCTAATATTTAAAATCCCAAATTACTGCTCGTCTTTTAGAAGAAGCATTGACGTTGAGATGTAAAGATATACCACCGTGCTGTCACATATTCTTGTTAACCGCTGAATGCGGTATGTTGAATTCTCAGGAACCACGTCAGATTGATTTTCGTGGACAGCGATCAAAACTTGTTTGAATGCATTAACCTGAGCTTTAGTGACTCGTTGTTTTTCGACGTCATTTCGATTGCAAAGACATTTAGTCTTGTCAGACATTTATACCAACTGATACCTGACGACGAGTATGTAGATGTCTTGGTTGTTGTATTAGTCTGACAGGTGATTACCGACGATCTATAAGTGATTACTGCCGCCATAATCAAAGCTTATCACAGCGATAAATCATCTTCAACTTATACTATTTTTGTTGGTTTTCTTTTTCTAACCTGAAATCACATTGCACAGCGTTTTAAGCTGTTTGTAAAAAGATGCAAGGATCAAGATTCAGAAATCCGATAATAACATTTTTATTTCTTTCAAAGTGAGCGACCATACTGATATATTATTAAAATTTGAATATGTCAATTATTACAAGTCTCACTTTGCGAAGAGAGCGAACGATAAAGGCATATAGGAAGAAAATATTGAGGAAAACATAAGACCTAAAATACATTAAGCATCATGACGTGTATTAATTTATTTTTAAAGTATTTAACAACGGTGTTTTGACTGTTGAAGTCGAATACGGCGTAGAAGATAATCATGAGTGCGAAGTCGGTAAGATTTTGGAAAGAAATCAGGGTACTAGTAACCCGTCCGAATCTCGAACTAAGTACCGTTACAATACAAAAAATGAGACATGAAGTGAATTTTCAAGATTGTAGCTCAATTTGAAGAAAGGCCAAAGTCCTATTATAAAATACGTGTGTGTATTTTCGCTGCAATACGAGGTGTTTGCATTTGAAAATTGCTGCCCAAAGGGAAGACTGAATCCGCACTGAGGCTTACTGATGTCGAAGAGGTGACTTTTAATTAACAGACTCACCTCTGTTAAAATAATGGCTTGAATCTTCGTTTTGGAGCCTGAGGCTTTTCGCTACTCCATTGTCCTCATGTATTACCTCTGTTTATATTCGCTTTATTGTAAGGGATTACAATTGTAATTACCACACAGCACACACTTGCCTGGTGTCTTGTATAATCTTTTGTTAATACACATTTGTTATACGTTCTGAGGTGCATTATTCTCCCACTCGTAGGTGGTCATATAGATTGAAATCTTTGTATGACGGAATTTAATTAAATACAACACTCATTATATTTCCAGATAACGAAGGTTGGGGAATATTTTTATGTCCACGTGTTGGCCTTTGGCTACATTTGCATTAAAACCTATGTTACTCGGATCACATTGTTTGAGTCAGGCGATTAATTAACGCGTCTATATGCGATTCCCGTAACTTGTGTGAGTTGCCAGTATTTACCGGAGTGTAAAATCATTTGAGAATTATTGTGCAAAGTTGTATCCTGAGTACATAAGCAATGATGCGTTGTACGTTGTTAATATAAAGTGTACCTTTGGGCAACGAATTAGGTCTGTTCTTAAGAGAATTGTTCGAGGTTAAAGACTGAATTACTTGCTTAGAGAAGAATATTATTTGTGGAACGGACCAATATTGGTTTAGAACATAATGCTGAAGGAAATCTAGAACAAAATAAATAGAAATTACAACCATAAAAACAACAGATATCAATGCTCAATCTAACGCGACAGTAAGAAAATAAAAGTGTGAATATTTATTCTGAAGTTCTCGAACAGGAAATATTGTTAACGACCGACGGACAAATATATATTCTACCTTTTTCGTTTCTTTAGTCTTTTCTTCTTTATTTACTGTCATCCCTTTTTAACACCCTTCTTTTCTTTCCTCCCGTCTTCTTTAACATATATCCTTGATGTTTTCCTCGTTTATTATCTTCTGTCCTTCCATGTTGGCGTCATTGACGCCTCCAGCCGCTCAAGATTTAAGATCCCATTTTGTTACAAGTTAACATCCAAGTGTTACCAAGCTAAATGTTTCCTCATACTCCTCCGTGGCATTTTTGATATAATACCTGGTTCCCGGCACGTGGGTACAAGAGTTCAAGACACACGCTGTTACAACGAGGCCTTTTGGAACTGTTGATGTTAAAATTTTTATGGTTCTTTATAAAATATAGATCGAATAGTGGAAGGGAGAAAGCATTTAGTCCGAGCTACAAGAAGGGAGACCCTGAACGCTGGTTACTCGGGCAGGCTTTCTGTTTACCCGAAACACTTTGTGTTAGGTAACGTTATTCAGCAAAGATCCTGTTACGGACTGTATTCAAACTCTACGAAGGAAACGCTTTTATCACAAGATAAGAAAGACTTTTACAGGAAATTTGCAATTCTAAGTCAGTAAAGTCGATCTTTAAGGAACGAGGTCATAAAATTCGTAGTTGGAAGGAAAAAATGTGTATATTGAACGAGAAAATGACAAGGCAATGCACAGGTCGTCTTAAAATGTATGATGACGATGATAATATTTTGTTATTAGGTCTGGACATGTAGAACGCATGAAGATGAGAAATACTTTCGAAGTTGTTGAAAGCCAAAAGGAAAAAAAAATGTCGGTGACATAGGAGTAGATTGGAGTATAATATTAAAAAGGATTTTAAATGAATAGAGTTTAAGATATGGCTCTTTCAATCACGAGAACGGGGAGATATATAGCACGCGGGAGGAATTTGTTAACCAGTCGAGCGACTGTAAGTTTTCAGGAAATTCTGTGTTCTACGGCGTAAAGTAATTATTCAAGAAGTAATATAATCAAATGAAGTGTTTTTCTTATTATGCAAACAAGAGTTTGGCTTATATTGATATTACGTAAATGCTCCTTAGTTCACTCTGCACAGTCACTTTATACTTTGGCCCTTCATGTAAGGTTTTCACGGCAATGGCCGCGGTCTTTGATTCATTGTGCCATTTAGTATTATGATTGTGTGTCATTGTTTCGGAGGAACACATAGACTCCATTTTCAAAACTGAAGTTATATTCTATAGTCTAGATGTCTTAATAAACGTCTTATCACACAAATAATTGGTACAGACATGATGAAATATTATATATATAGACATACAAATTACTTGCTACAGGTTTTATTAGAATATTATAGGATTGTGAGTAGACGATTGCTGGATAATATTAAAAGCGATATGGTAAGATGAGATATAAAAGTGTATGGAATTATTTCAGAATCGTATTTATTGGCGCCCTTTGGTACCAACGGCGCTAAAATGTACAGTTAGTTTACCATAAATTTTATTAGTTATGGTTTTAATAATTATTTAATGAAATATAAGGAGATTTTGTAATTATGCTGCGTATATACTGTGATTAGCTTCTTAATAATAACCTCATAATTTATCAGCCTGTCGTGTTAACTGTATAGTTACAGTTTAGGTGTACCGTCACCTTCTAATATATAACCTGCCAGTGTTTATTGAATTTACGCTGTTGAATTATGTATTATTTCATTAAGACCATTATTGAACGACACATGTTTCAGAGTTGTATGTGGTATCTGTACCTCTTCGTTACCACCTATCCACATTGTAGAAAAATAAACTACTTTTGCTATCTTGTCAACGTAGTAATTTCACCGTAACTTAATGGAACTTGAGATTTACAACAACTTTCCCTGCTTTATACAGCTAGATAGCAGATTTCTCTCTGTGTGCAGTCTAAGACGTGTAACATTGTATTTGTATCTGTAATAAAGTAGATTAACACCAATGAGACATACATATTTGCAAGTAACCCATGCGGAAATCAAGTGTTAGATTGCAAACTTTTATACTAAAATGACACTTGTAAGGAGAATAATGTAATATTCAGCGGAACATGGAGTACAGGGAATGGAATGTATTCCTGAACTATAGCCCGAGTTATTTTATTTCAGAAGTGTACCGATCAATGCAAATATTTGACGTCATAATCTCCACTCTTCAGCACGTGTCAAACGAGTGTATTTTATTCATTTCCGAATTTAAAAATAGAATCCGAACCTACCCGTCTCTCATATACCTACCGTTTCCAGAGATCAAAGGCATCGCGTTGTATTGTCACGTTTTGCTTTGCTCTTTTATTTTTCGATGGAATGTAACCCAGTTTCATCATCTGAATAACAGAGTTAGAATTCATTTCAGACAAAAGAACAGATTAATAGAAATATTTAGCAAAAGATGTGATATCTCTGTGCTATAAAATATTTACAAACGTAATATAATTTGAGGGGCACAATATTTTCACTCCTTGCTCATATATTATTTTGAAATTTACATAGCGCCTGATGACATGATTGGCAAGTAATTAATTGGGAAGGAATTGGTAGTGATCTGATTTAATTTACTGTTTCAGCATTGGAGGAACAGAGAAATACCACGGAGAACTTTCGCCATTATAACTGTTGTGCTAGCCAAGACTTGAATGCGGGACCTACAGCAACTAAGCTGAAGTGCTAACTATCGTTGCGAACCTTATTGTCGTAACAGATTGATTTCTGGACAAATACAATTAAACCTGAAAGTTTCTATTTCATTAAATAATCTTACGAAAACAGTTTCAGTGAACGTTTGTTTTTAACTATTGATTTAAATGAGAATATAGTACTTGAGGTCCTCATGGAGATAGATTTGGTAATTTTGATTTTCTGCGTTGTGACACTATGTGGACTTCTAAGTTTATACCATCGTTTCTGAAGGACATACTGTCTCGATCTTTAGAGCTGACAGGTATTTACATACACGTCCATGTAGTGTTACAACACAGAAGACAAGAAATGAAGTCAAAATGTAAATATGACAGTCTTTTGGGGTATTGCGCCATGTAGTCTCGTACAAGTTGACCGATGTTTCAGGAGTATTTACATCTTCCATTATCAGGGTGATGAGTAAGGCACGCGAAAAATAGATTCAGATATGGGAGCAGGACAGAGAGTGTAGAAGTTTGGCCGGACCAGTAGATGGGGTGGCAAACAGAGAAATGGAACTAGCGTTGTAATGATGGACGCAGTAAACATCTCTGAAACGTCAGTGAACTTCTACCAGATGACACGCCACAACGTTTGAGCACACTCATTTTCAGCGACACAGAATCTCCATTGCGGAGCGTTCTTCTGAGGCTTAACACATAATAAATGAATTTCCGGTTTTATAGGAAACTGAATCTTCTATACCATGTTGGCAAAAGCCTGCATAGATCCTTATAATGAGACAGATGTGTTCAGTCCACACATCCTCTTGTATAAGATTCGTTTTAATATTATTTTCTTATCTTTGCCAGCTTCTTCCAAGTCGTCTTTTCCGTTCAGGATTTACACCCAAAATAATGTATGCGTTACTTATTTCCTCCACGCATTCTGTAAGCCCCACCCATCTCATCTCCTGTGATTTAATCATCTAATAACATTTGGTCAAAACTACATTTTATGGAGCTCCTCAGTATGTAACAAACTATCTTTTTTCAGTAACCTGTTTTCAGACATTTTGACTGTATTTTTTCCCCAAATCTTTGTCCTTCATTTAATGTGAGATAAAGTTTCTCGCACATCCCGAAAGACTTTGACCTGCACGGTAGTAGCATTTACCGAATTTATTCTTCTGTTAATTTATTCGTGAATAAATTTTTGTTGCCGTCACTTATATATAAATTATGACACTGACATATTTTTGAATAATTTATTAGCTGCCTGCTTAGTCCTGTCATAATTTTGACCTGCAGATTGGTGACATAAAATTTATTATTTAGTGGTCACTGAAAGCTTTAATTATTAAGCTAGGAAGCTGTCATTTTTACTGCACTCCACAAAGGATGATTTGCCTGAAAAAAAATCAGTAAAAATAAGTCTGAAACTTACCATGTGCAGTCTATCTTAAAATCCTTTATACCTTTCAGTAGTACAGTACTACACTTACACAAACTAACCATTTTACCACAATTATTGGCTACTTATTTACTTTAGTTGCAAAACGCGTTTATGTTTCATGAACCCATCATCAGTGTTTACATATTACATATTTTGTTATACATATGATAAAAGAACACATTAAATTGTAAAACCCTACCTTGTTATCAAATGACTAAATAACACAATCATTCGCTTTTAGTTTTAATGTCAATGTGATAATTGCTTAGGGGTTTAATAATTTGATGTACTCTTTCGTCGTATTGAATCAAATATGTAATGTATAATCACTGACGATGGCTTCATGAAGCCAGAAGGCGTTTGGTAGGTACATAAATAAATAGCCAACGATAGTGGTAAAAGTGACTAATTTAATTAAATTTTGTAATATGTAGTCAAACCAGTTGATATTTTTCTATCCTTTTTAATTGCTACGTACGTTTGGGAGGCTCACTGCTATTTATAATATATACAAATTCGCTGTTTTAATCATATTCTGCTTTAATGACTTTGCAAGAACAAGTCTTTATCTGGTTCGCCCCGCACAAAATATTTTATCGTCGTATTTTCATGTGAGCGCAAACGGGTACTTTAACTTCTTCAGCCCACAGTCCGGAAGACAATCGATTGAACGTGTAGTGATGGGCGGATAAACCTAAAAACCTTTGTTAATGATACGTTTCTCTCATGTTCTGACTAACCTACGTCACGTAAAGCACAATAAATTTGCTCATTCATGCTTCTATCTATACCATGATATAAAAGAAGAATCGACTATTCGTGATAATATCTGCAGTTCGATCGACCCATACAAAGCGACTGGAACATCGATAGGGAAGACAAAGTACAAGAAACCTGCTCTGCTATTGTTTCAATTTTTTATTATTATTATTCAGTGTTCTGTCTGACGACAGGTCCATTGCTCTGCCCAAAAAGAGCTCTCCAGTTTTCCCTATTCTCAGCTTCTCGTTTTAACTCCTGAAACTTCATCTTCTTTCCTTGTTTAAGATCGTCGGTTATCTGTATCAGTCTTCTTCCCAGTCCTCGCTTTCCTTCAACCTGGCCTTCGATGATATCAATCAGTAAGAAGTATCCGCTTCTTGACGAAGGCTGCCTTGGCCATGGCTATCCTTGCTTTTATCTCCATTGTTTCAATTAATGCGTTTTAATTACGGGCTCAAAGAAACAAAAAAAATTGAAACAATGTGTATAAATGACAGTGGTTTTACATGGTAGTAAAAATGTTAGGAATAAATTAGTTTAACTACAAATAAAATCATTTAAATGGTTTCTGCAGGCAAAGCTAGAGATTCACTTCATGCACGTAAAAATAAAAATATAATACCGAAAATGCATATGACCACTTACCACACTATAATATACCACATAAATTAAAATGACAAATAAAAATTATTTCAAATATAATTACAAGTTGTAAGATGGTAAACGCTTCAGAACAATTAGGACACTGCGTTATTTGAAATCACAGCATTATATATTTATATTCATATCGTAACTCATTAAATTACGGAACAATGGTGCTAATACTAACATAGAACACATACAAAATGATTATTTTAGTTGCCTAATCATTTTATATGTACTTCCCTTTCTAGGACTTTTACACCTTCGTAGATTTCCGTTCTCAATTACGTAACTATATGCTGTACTTATAATTTTGTTCTTAAATGTGCTTCACTACATCCTTTTAATGAGGACATAATTAGAATTAGATCAGCCAGTAATCTTTGCAATTTAAATACACAGAGTTGTACAGCACAAAACATAATAAACTCAACACATTAAATAAAGCCTCTTATTATTCTGTTTTCTTCCACCGTCTTCGTAACGCGGCCTGTGAGTTACATTTGTTTGTATTTAATTGTCTGCATTCGCCCACTCTCTCCGCACTCTGCTGCCATTGCTTCGTACTAAATCCTGTTATTTTCTCAACGTCCTCTTTGACTTCCACCGGACCCCACGTTTTATTTCGCCCACGACCAGTAAAAACACGCCGTAATCTTCGAAACTGTTTTATTTCTCATCATAAACCAACTTATCTAACTTCATGGGCGAGAGCTCTTGAAAAGCTGACAGTTAACTCAGCTCCTGAAGAAATATATCTAATTTTATGAAACCTAATTGATTATTAGATCTATTGTATAGAAAGGACCCGTCACCGATCATTATCCAGAGCCACATGAATCCAATCCACACCCTAAAATCATATTTTTTGGTTTTGCCTTTTAATATTATCCTTCTATCCAAGTCTTTGTCTTCCGAGTGATCGCTTTCCTTGATGCTTCCGACATTTTAAATGAAACTACCATTCAGCATATAGACTCTCGAACAATTCCACTCTGTTCATAAAAAAGCCAGAAAAATAGCTAAAACATCTTTCATAGAACAATAAAGTACAGCATAAATAGGCCTAAATCAGAATGTACACATCACTACAACAATACAGAGCTAGAAGCGAAGTTCAAAGCATACTTTACTTGAATATTAATATGCCAATAATTTTACAATATAAATTAAATAAAAGAGCGGAAGTAGCTCAGTATAGTGACTAGCTGCGGGCTGGACGACTGAGTTCGATCCCCGGAGGGGGAAGAGGATTTTTTCCTCTAGTCTCTACGTCCAGCCCTTTGTCCAATGGGTACCGGGGTCCTTTTCCGGGGATAAAATGCCGGGGCGTGACGCTGACCACTACCACCCATCTAGTGCCGAGGTTAAGAATAAGTAATAGTAATACCTTCTCTCCCCCTAAGCGCCTACATGGCGTGTAGCGGGGCAGCTTTTTTTAATGTTAATCAAATTAATTTACTGTTTAAAATTAGGAGCCAAGAGATGAAACAGTTAGTTTGAAACGTGTCTCCTAGCAGTGTAAAATAAAAAATGTATATGAAATTATTAGGCTTGTGTGACTTCTTATTAAGATCAGGCGGAAAACATAATATTGCATTCTGGTTATGAGTGTCAAAGTTTCATACGGACACCAAAGCACAGGTAATATTTTAATTTTGTATGAGATTAATCTTTACGTATTTTACATAGCAGACGGGAAGACAGAAATTTCTGAAGTGGTTGGTGGAAAGCTTGAATTCAATACGCCCTTAGTTTCTTCACAAAAGGATTTTTCATTCATTAGGAATCTTTATATAAAGATTCTGACTTGCTACTGCTACACGCAGGTGACTGGGATATTTTGTTGGTGAATGTTGCTTGAGAAATTCAGGTAAGATAATTTTCTAATATTTACAAGTAACTAACTGAGGCAAACATTATTATTATTGCTTCTATTTACCATTTTACAGGGCGTTTACTTCTATGCACCTGAGACAAATCTTGTCCCTGAGGTACATAGTTGAGCAGCTATTTCCGAAATACATTTTGTATTCTAATACGTGTTACATGCGTTAAACAGATTTCGCGTGAGGCAATATATATTTTACATGTGCTTCTTTCGAATGATGTATGAAGATCCTAAAATTTCAGTTTTCTGAAGTTCCCTGATGTCGTGTTCGCCCGGGATGTTGGCCAAATATGTTTTGAGTGACTTTGAAACAGTTCCAGTTGCTACTATAATTATTGGAATTATTTTTGCTTTCACTTTCCACATTCGTTATATTTAAATGGGAAGCGCCTTATATTTCAAGATCTTCTCCGCTTCTGTCTTATTTACATTTCTATCGGTTGGTATTGCTAGGTATTATTATTATTATTACTCATATAAACAGAGATTTTTAGTTCACTTTTAGAACCTATTAGCAGTTAAGGGCATTTCTGTTCTGAAGCCGAATAGAAACAGAAACATTCCGTAAAACATGAGATTTTTAAGTTACCATTTTTTTACGTAAATACGTCTATAAGGAAGGGTCATTCGGCAAGAATGTGTTACGAAAAAGTGTAACTTCATTGTTATGTTACCTAGGAAACGTCATCTGTTTACTCGGCATTGTTGTTACCTATAAAACATTACCTTACCTTACCTTACCTTACCTTACATTACATTCAGCTACTACAGACCCATGTTAAGCGTAACTAATTCAAGTTAAATAAGCAATGTCTTAATCAAACTTATCTCAATTGTAAAGCATGTATAAAGGAAATATTTAGAATAAAACCAATGTATAAACTTCCTTTCCGTGTAGACGTATTTACGTCAAATTCTCCGGAACCGTGGTTCCACTGCCAATTTTTACATATTTATTCTTTCCGAAACTATTACTCAGAGTACGCAGGCATTTTGCCTATTTTGACCGAATACTATGCTTCATCAGTTGATCCGTTAGAACACACGGACGAAAACTTGCTTTTATTTCATCTGATGTTGTAGGGATTCAGACGTAAACAACATTGTTTTTCTCATTTGTCTACTGTGGTGCGTGAAGGTCTATTATTTCACGTAAATACAGGGCAGAGTAAAATGAGGACTTTTTTTAAAAGCTTGTATATTGCGGATAGGTTCCACACATCTCTGTCATTTTTCATCATAGTCCCCGTTGTGTTCGGTGCATGTCCTCCACCGCTTCTCTAATTCCTGGATTGCTGAAAAAATACACGCGCTATCAGAGCTTTTATTTTTTAGTCGTCTTTTCCATTATTAACTACTGAGCTGTAATTAAATGTAACTGTCCGGATAAATTTAACATAGCTGGGTATTACCTTTTTTAATTTTTTTATTTTATAACACCTTTTATTCTAATCGTATACCTCCAACTATATTTTACATCAAATACATGCTTCCAAAATTATTTCTTGCTAGTTATTAATAATTCTGTGGGTGGGCCACCTTTTGACTGTTGAGTCCCTTCTGAGGATCCAGTCGCATCAAAACCCTGAAGATGGGGACAGAGTTTGTTCCCGAAACGTAGGTTTACTACGGTAACCAGCTAACGCGGCTGATTGCCCGAGAAGATTTTATTGACTTCTGCATCACATTCGTCAGAACGTCTGTTCAAATATCGGCTCAGAGACTGGCTATCCAGGCTGAGGCTTAAGATTGGTCTACACGTAACGTCTTATCGTACGTTTTGTTTGATCAGTTAAGACGTATCAGTCAAAATGTTAACGTATGGACAGAGAAACGGACGTTTTGCCTGAACTGAATGAAGACGGACGTCTCTCAGAAAACGGATCGGTTAGAGCATTGTTTTCCGGTAAAACGTCAGTCTTTGTAGCTTCTACCTGTAGCTAGAAATCTTAGAGTAGCAGTCAGTCTTTCATGGGGTGTGATAGCCCTTCTCATAGTAGTGTCCTTTTTTTTTATTTCTGGAGTTACTAACGATAGTAATTTCAAATAAGTGTCCGTATCCATTCGTAAATAATTACGTCAATCTTCAGGTTCATGACGTAATTCCCGAAGCAAATTCACATGAGAGAATCTACCCCTCTTTAGCAACCGTCCTCTAGACCACCGTGAGCGACGAACAACTTCCTTTCTTTTCAATTTCACGAGACGCAATGAAATATTCGCTACAAGTAATACTTCATCCATGGTATCTATGAAACTGAGCATAAATCGGTAGCTAAAACGTAAATAGTGTGGACATGGGATTTTGGTCAGTTTTACCTGACCATCTTAACTGATGAAACTAAACGTACGATAAGACGTTACGTGTAGACCGGGCTTTACACTGGTTTACCTCAGTAACTCCAGGCAAATTCCTGGATAACAAGCTAAGTTAGCCCATTGTCACTTAGTTCCATATATTTTAGAAATTGATTATTCATTAAATATCCTGTCAACCGATTTAACTATTGACGTCATTCAACAAGCCACAAATAAAAATGTAAATAAATAACGTATGTTTTATGCCCTGGGCACTTAATAGATGCCATCTAGTTACACCGTCAGTGTACAACTTAAAAGAAATGAACGCAGTAGGTTTATCTCCAACGTCCTTTGAAAGGGACCAATTTTTCCAGCGGTGTTGCGGGGATTTGTGTAAACACTTCAAAAAGGTTTCCAATTTAAAATTCAATCGGCCCACTGCTAGAGAGCTACATTTGTTCGCTCTGTAGCGGAACCACCGTTAAGTAAATAAACACGATGTGCAGTGCTGGCCTTGACTGGGTGGAAGACACGAACTAGTCATCTGCTTTCAGTCTGCATTGCAAGTTTGCGTCGTGGTATCTATATTTTTGTGACAGTGGAAAAGTTGTGTCTACAAAAACTTAATATGTTAAAAGGCGTTCTTTACACTCAGTACATTATATGAACGCTGTTGAGTTTGTAACTCTTGTTGTCGATGGTGACCTTATGGGCTGTGACGTCTTGCAGATTTTAAGGTGGGTACAAACATTTCGGGGAACATACTTCCCAGGGGTTAAGTGTTCCTATTAACCATATTAGCCGTGTCACCCCTGCTAACGTTTTGAAAAAAACGATTAAATAAAAGTCTACTGTCTCAGTTTCGTTGTAGTGTCAGTCCGGGTACTGTAAAGTAGCAGAATCGAAGAAATGAAATGCATCTTTGGTAAGCTCCAGCCAGTCAGACGCTCGCGGAAAGCGTCTAACAACGTCTGACTGATCGAGATTTGCTAACGATCCGTTTCATATGTTTGGTTCTGTTGCATTCCAGCTTATGAAATACGACTGAAGAAAAAATGTAAGACAGAAGACATTTTAATTTCTGCTTTTAAATTATTCGCTGTACTAAGACGATTTTTATAAACGCTCTAACATTGATACTGTCTACGCATCCTTTGCCTTGACGGAGGCAGTATGCTACCAGTCTTTTTAAAATTGCCAGATTATTACGTTTTGAAAATTTCTGTCTTCTGGGTTGTTGCGCCGTGTAGTCTGGTAGTAGTTTACCGACGTTTCGGAGGTCATACTGCCTCCGAAACGTTGATGGGCATCTACGAAACTACACGTCACAACAACTCAGAAGACAACATTCTTCACACCCACCGACGTGAAAACCTCAAATCTTACATTATTACATTTTACTATTTTTCAGCCTGTCAGATGTCACGGTAATTTTTGATCCTTCAGTGAAATACCTTCTTTATCTGAATCGAATTACTAACTCACAAATGAATTCTAGCCGTGGTTAACATGTTTCCGCTTTCTAAGTGACTTTATAAACCTAAGGTCCAGAAACCTCGTATTGAATAATTATTATTTGTTACTTATTTACAGATACGTAATTTATTTGTATTCAATAGACTGACTTGAAGAAGCCAAAAGGATGATTTCGGTCATTACAAGATTTAACAAATTTATTTATTTAAACCATTTAATTAAATGAATTAATTTCCCTGATGCCACTGATGATGACCTCTTGAGGTTGAAACGCGTATGGCAATAGTGTCTTTTTATAGTGTTAATAGTTGTTTGTTTGCTTAAGATTATTATTTATAAATTGTAGTTCTTTCAGTAGTGTCTGAATATTAACTCTCTCACTGCCTAACAAACAGACGATTTTAAACATTCATCCTCAACAAATTAATATCAATATTAATCAATAGTTATACTATATCAGCCGTCACCAAATTACATCTTTTAAGGCAACGGAAGAAATTTACAGTGTTCTACCTTTGCTACGATGCGCTGCAACGATGTAATATTTTATGTGACCTTGAATCATGCAATTTGGTGAAAGCTGCTATAGACTTTGGAAGCATGATAAGTCATTATTGCAGTGTGATGATATGGGTCTTCTGCTACGGCCTCTCGTATAATTTCTTTGCACCTTTTATTATTTCAAATCACTAATTTGTTACACGTTTGAAAAATAACGGTAAATCGCGGAAGAATGACTTCATTATGTATTGTTTGCTGAATGAATAAGTTTATTTTTAAGCTGAATTATATTTTAAGAGGTAATAAATTGTGTCATTTTGTAGCCTGTAACATCAATATTCATTAGCTCAGCAGTTAGTTTAGTGATGTTAATAAAAATACAATGATTTAACAGGTTCATGACAAATCTGATCGGCTTACTGGTTGACTTCCAACATTTCTAGATTTATATTGATAGTGGCGAGGGAATTATGTCGGCGAGATATTAATTTGTATAGGATACGATGTCAGAGGCTGTGATTTTTGTCAGTAACCTCGCGCTATCACGAAACATTTTGCTATTTGGGGTCTAATAGTCTTATCACTGTTGAATCAAGTGAAGAAAGTGACTACGGATTGACAAACCGTAGTTTGCCTCAGTCACTGACAGAGTAATCAGGCGCGTTTAGAAAATATTTTCGAAAAATATACAATGATTTAAGACAATAGCCTGTCGGACCGCAAAAAAATAGCGTCCACACAAACATCTGGTTAAACTCGTTATACTGTTGATAAATTTTAATTTTAGTTTATTTTCAGTTAATTTTAAGGAAATACGAGTATAATTGAAAATTAGGTTTATCTTTTGGTTCGAACAGATTTTGATTAGAAATTGAATTTGACCCACATGGGCAAGTTTATTAACAGCAATTAAATTTAAGCTGTTTAATATTGTAAGGCCTGAATACATTTTGATGACTCTTCACTCACAATGTATTTATTTACTTGTGAGAAAAAATTAGGTATTTGTAAAATACAAATATATTAGGTCTATACATTAAATATATAAGAATTTTTATAATGCAAACTGACTTTCAGAAATCGGTTGCTATCCATAAATTAATATGCTTCATCGAAAGCGGTGTCCAAATTATTACGATCGCAGTGTAAAATAGCTTATGTTCGTAGTATTTACATAACCTGGACAACATAAAAGTATAATGCACGCTAAAAAGCCTTCCCAAACGCTGCTTTTCCGTCCATTTTGTGTTCACGACTACGACTAACGGACATCTTGATCCACCTAATTTCCTATCTAGTGGATGCCAGGTGCTCTTGCCTGAGTTAAAGCAGCCGGAGGGGAAGCTGACAATTGACCTGAGATTGCATTGAGCTTAATTTACTCTCTTCGCTTAAGCCATCATTCAGCGGTGGTTACCAACTTTGAAAAACTAATCTTCTGCCAACTGTGGCCGTTATTGGAAAATAATACTTAACAATAACATTGTCTAAATCTCTTCATTTACGATAGCTATTAACTTCTGTGTAATGATTGATCGAAGGTGGCGATAATTAAAAATCGTGCTTTGTTTTCTAGAGGTCCTAGGTTCTAATTTAAGAAGAGTGATTGTTTGGCGTTTGTTGCTATGTTGAACAGTAATATGCAGTGGAAAGTTTGGAAAAAAACAATAAAATTTTAGAAAAGCCTGGGGCAGGAGATATGTTATATATTTCTCAGTGTTGGTTACTGTAAGGTGAGAAACAGTAGGTGCCAGTTACAAAGTGCTTTATTAAGTCTGAGTTGTTCATTAAATAGGACAGAAATTACTCATCAGAAGTTAGTAGTAGAAGAAGCTGTGTCCTGTGACACACGTAACGCTGGAAGGAGAGAAGTTTGAAAAACTTGCTATGAAACACTACATAGTTACTGGAATTTCCATGTATACTTCTACGCGAAGTATATTCAGTTCCGAAGTTCAATCTGGCTGTGATTTAAATATTTTACTAGTTTTATGTCACTTTTGATGGAATGGGAGTATACAGGCCTAATTCTTGAACGTTGTAAGAAAGATAGTTTGTAAAGCTGGACTTACATGTCTACATTAAAAAATATATAAAGCGCTGAAGTGTTATTACGTTAGAGATTTGTAATGTAAAATTAAATTCTGCAATTTATTTTTATCATTATTATTATTATTATTATTCCATCTATTCACGACTTTATAGGGTATCTACTTCTATGTACCCGAGACAAACCTTGCTCCTTAGGTACATAATGCAGCAGCAATTTCCGAAATACATTTTGTTTTTAATATGTGTTACATGTATTATACAGTTTTATTGTGAGTGATGACTATATAATTTACATTATTATTGTTATTATTATGTTATTATTTAAACTATTTTTTAAAAAAGCAGTTTTAAATCTTGTTTCCAACGTACTGAACTCTGCACACTCCACATCTACCTATTAACTGGAACTTACGATTCATTTCCTAAAAGATGTCTTCTGCGAATGCAGCAAATGGTAATAGCGACAATTTTTATGACGTTATCTTCCACTCTAGCTAACAAATCCTATACCTGATGCAGTGAAATACTACAAATCTTTTTTTTTTAAATTCCTGGCGTGATGACGTAATATAATCCCCCGCTGTCGCGTCTGCTACAAGTATAGTATATCTCACCATTAGCCTATTTTTATGAAAATATGTAGTTTAGACTGTATAACTTATTTTGTATATTACATTTTAATAAATAAGTTAGTTGAAAAGAAAACTTTCTGATATAAATATAACAACAATTGACATATATTTAATCGCATTAGTAAAGGTTATTTTATTTAAAATTAAATAAACACCTATGGTCAGATATAAGCAATGGAAGGGACACATATTTTCCAAACAACGGGCTATTGTAGGATTTTAGGTTTCCACCGCGGTGATTCTGAAGATGGCTGTCTTTTGGGTTATTAGGCCGTGTAGTCTAGTATAAGTTTACCGACATTTCAGAGGTTCTCTCTGCCACTATCGTCAGGGCGATGATGGAGGGAGCAGCATACTGAAATAAAAGATGCATCCGAAAAGTGTATAAATATTTTACCATACGTAGTTTCTATTTTCTTGTAAACGAAACTTTATTTAAGTAAAAAGTTTTTCATAAAGTTTATTTAAAAATCAGGGACTATTTTGAACAAACCTGGGCCAGAACTAAATTCGCCAGACAACTGAGAGCTATCAAGAAATATTTCCATTAATTTTTTACATAATATTTGCGGCCATACTGATGTCAAATTTTAATGCCTTTATTGTATACATTTCTTGCAGAAAGCTTATAAAAATAATGACAAACTTGAGATTTCAATATGTTAATACAGAATTGTGTTTATTTACATTTTCATTTATTTATTTGTAGTTTATTTAATTACGCTTTTCCAGTAGCTCAGACAATATAGCGTAGAAATTAAATATGGTTTCGAAACATTCATATATACACACAGAATTTTGTTAATTACTATAATATCTATACATTATTAATAGCTTGATACTCTATTTAACACAGTATTCTATTAAATAATTAATTATCTAGGCATTATTGTAACACCGAAAATATACATAACACATATACGACCCATTTCCATTTAATTAATCATAAAATTGATGTATTCACATCAAATTACAGATTGTGTAGTAAACTGCGATTCTTACAGAATTAAGGCCTCTGTGTTGTTACAGCAATGCGATGACTTATAGTTGTTTTTTTTCCTGTTATTATACTGTACGCACAGCATAACCGGTATCAGTAAACGGTACAAACTCAAAGCAATTGGTTTAAAGTAAAAAGTTGCAGTGATCAACGAGGAATGGAGCGCTTGTTCCAGTTACTATCCTAGTATCGTTAATGGCCATATGGGATTATTAGCCACGCTGCATTGCGGGATTAGCACACGTGTAAGTTATAACACCTGGCGATTTGTATGCGGGATTACAAGTACGAAAATGTTCCATCAGATTTATTATGTAACGCAATAACCTAGGTGCACAATCCCAGATTTTAATCCTACTAGCTTACACAAGAGTTGTAATTACTCTTTCTTGTGCGTAATGCAGTTCGCTAAATGTAGACCTACTTGCAGTGTGGGAGTTACATATTCAGCCAGTTGTCATGAATTTGAGGCAAATTATTCATCACGGTTTAGTAATTAACATCACTTCTTCGCATTTGGTGAATTTCTGAAAACACGCTATAGTCTATTTACTGAGATCTTTCGTGGTTTTATTAGTTATTCCATGCAAATATCGAAATATTACTTGAAATATATGACGACTGTTATTTTTTAATCCTTTGTAATTTATTATTTATTGCCATCCTTAGACTAAACATCGGCTTCGAGCGGTTAGCACTGCTACTTTGTAGTCTGGAGATACAATGTTCAAACATTCCGCTCGGAAATGGTTATTCTGACTGGAGTCTTTCCACCGTTTTCTTCAGTCATTCCAGGAAAACTCTGGGATAGCGTCTTAAAGAAGCTTCTACTTTTCCCACTTTCAATCTGTATCGACAATACGTGAGTGCAGTTCACATCGTTAAATAAGCTAAGACACACATTACATGATTTGGAACTTTTCAAGGCATTCAAACATAATTAAATATTCTTAGAACGTTGGTCGCTCTAAGTGATAAAAACCCCGACGTTTCAGGCTAACGGAATTGTAAACGTAGGCTGTATGCATGCATTTTACTTGGGGATACGAACATTTGCTACGGTTCTGAAGAAAATCTCTCATCTTCTTCGTCTGTCATCACAACTTCCAATCTTAGTGAGATGTAAGGTTGGACTTGGAATCTACAACTCTCTTTTATAAATTCCTACTGGATCTACGCTGTGGTTTCATTAAATTTGAAACTAGACGCCATTCCACCAATTCGTGTCGAAGTTCCGCTCGGACTATACCCAACACAACCTCGGTCTTCCCTTCTTTAATTTGCTACAACCCCTAGTCAATTGCTGGCAAGGGATTACACCCACACACACGAAAGGAATTCTTAACGTACGGACCGGAATTGCATCACGAAATCCGAACTAAAGCTTGTTTCACATATTTACGTCACATAAGAGTTAAAGACCAGATGTACACAAATTGTCGTACCGGTCACTGCAAATCGATGATGGGAAGAGAGATGGTATAAATTTAGGATCAGAGCTTAAAACGATAAAACCCCATTCCTCATAAAAGCCACCAAAAAATGTGGAGGTTCGCCGGTGACTGGTATTTTTATTAGTTGAAAGCTCTACTGTGTAATGTCATTTATTAATCTAGATTATGGCCGTGTCTTTGCCTTTTAACGTCCGCAGATCAAACATGCAAGACAGTCTGAATTCTAATCCTGAACAAAAGCATATTATATCAGCGTGTGAAAAAAAAATCTTGAAGAGAACACGAAATAATATTTATATAGATGGCAAATCCTACTAAAGTTAAAAAGCGCGTAATGAACAATAATTGTCTTCGGTTATGTGCCAAATTAATAACAAAATTAAATCACTGGCCCCATAATACATGTAGTTACCAGGACCACAGTTTCTTTTCAATTAGATTCCGTCAAAATTGTGCACTATACATTTCTGTAGCGGTAACTTCATCCCCCCCCCCCCCCA
>NW_019059744.1:873911-886529 GCF_000696155.1 Zootermopsis nevadensis
ATACATTTGAAAATTACCCCACGTTCTTGCTATTCTTTTTAATCTCCTAAGTCACCAGCGCTCCTGTGTGAGAACGAAAATAAATTTGCTATATTTAAATATCTCATGTCGGCGAGTATGAGATGACGTTCTGGAAAGTTGCGTCGTATAATCTTTTAGAAACTTGCCGACGTATCAGAGGCAATATGCACATCTTACACGTTGGTCAGTTTCTACCAAAATATACTGCGTACGTTCCAAAAGATAATCACCTTTAAAACTAAAATAATCTTCCCATAAGTCTCGCTGTACCAGCACAAGTAACCGAAGATATTCAATGTGCATTAGACTGTTACTCTGTGGGACATAAATTGTGTGAAAATGTTAGACACGCGTTATAAAACAGACGGTTTAGCGCTTCCTTCCTTAGAAAGGTCTTTGTACCAGTTGTCACACGCTCAGTCGCGTTATGTCCAAAATGGATCAGCGTCTTCAACCATCGTTTTGTATCCAAATAGCCTAGTGAGAACAAGTCTTATAGTATAGGTGCTCTGTTCCGAAGAAATTATCTTCGTAATGATTAATACCACGGGATTTACTAAAAGAATATGTCACCCTACACATTTAATATGTTGTTATAGAACTATTTATATTACCTTTAACAGATCAAATATTACGCGCCAGTAACATTTTATTTTATATTTTTCATCTTTTTAAAAAATTGCATATTTTTCACCAATGTACCATTATACAGTATAGAAGGAATCAATATTTAAAGATCCCAGTTCTTATTTGAAAAGTTAAGAAGCTTATCTTAATAATTCTGTTCCATTTACACACTTTCATCTGATTCAACATCCAAGTTTTTGCTCATCGGTAAGAAGGTTTGGAAACAGTACAAATTGCGACGACCTAATTCCTTGTTTCTGAATTCTTTGGACATTATTTCTGCGAATGACAGATAATCGTTAAACAAGTCACTGACAAATAAATAAATTACAAAGCCGTGTAGTTATGCTAAATCTGATTAGAGATATATTTTTGCTAGCTTTGTATCAATCACATAATGCAGGATGTCAGAATCAGTGCTCACTAAATGTCGCTTAAAAGAAAGATGACTTCGGTAGGCGATCACATGGGTGGTAAAAATCATAATTTACGTTTACTAACCCTAAGCTTACGCTTAAGATACACGTTCCTTTATTTTCCCACAGGCGAACGCAGATGAAAATTTAACTAAAAATCTCATCTTATTGTATGTGACACTTTAAAAAGCAGTAAACAAGCAGAAATTTAACGGGAATATGGGACTTCATATTTATGGAAATTGTTATATTTGGGGCCCCAAATCGTGAGAGAACAATGTCCAAGGAGGCCCCGAATTTGACATTTTTATTCAAGAACAATAATATGTTTTGGTATGGAAACCAAAGTCACGACTGTGAGAAATTTTCATCTTCCGCCTCAAATTTTCAAACTAGATAAAACTGTAACATCTTGCTTTGTAAATAAGCATTCTCATAAATGTCAGAAGTAGCAGAAATCTAAAAAGAAAATATTTCATACGCTATTAGAAGGATTTTTATTAACCCTGCTTGAAATTCCCAATTCGGTGGATAGTTATTGTCAACTCTCTGAGATTACTTGTTCGTTATAAACTTAGGATTCACCGTTTTGTGGTGATATGAGATTATAATGTGTCCTGGAACTGTCAACTGGGTGGTACACACACCTGAGGAGGAATTTACACTGCAAGGTGATGATCAGCTAAGATACACGAATAGAATTGCATTATAAGATGCAGACGCAACGTTGGAGACGGAACATTTCCCTAGAATATTGAGGATGGTTCACAACTTTATTACTTCATTGTGAAATGTGCCTCGGGGTGAGAAAAATACATTAAATGAGGCAAGATATTTGAGACGATAGGTACGACTAGCGGTATCGAAAATGAACTGTTACAGAGGGAGGCTACAAGAGGACTTTGTCTCACGAGAAACAAGTTGGAAAATTTTAAATATGTTCTTTTAGGTTATGGTGAAACCACAGATTGGATGATGAAATTAAACTATATGAAATGGTTAAATAACCACAAAGAATTATTAATTATAGTAAGTTTCTTTGTCAACATTTTTAAATGATTTGTTTAAATTACGACAAACATGGTAGAGGAATAAATATTGCAGATATGAAGTAGGCGGATAAAATTATCATGTTAAATTTGTATAAACGTAATGTGGAATTGGTGTAAAAAAAATATGGTCCATCTTAAAAAAATCGGTAATAACGTAGAAGGTTTTACCGTACTAACTACACAATTAACCAACCAATGAAGTAAATAAATAAACTATTATAATGTGGTCTTGTTTGTTATAACTCGTTGTAGTGTTATGGGTAGATACAAACGCTTCGGAATAACCTATTGCCTCCATGTTCAGGGTCGACTACGTACAAGATTACACAGCGCCATAATCCAATTGACAAAATTTTCACTGTCGTGAAAGCCTTAAATCTCAATCCGAAATTAATTCTAGTTCAACCTGGATCATTATCAATGGAACACCTTGTGGGCTTGTTCATTTTCTTACAACATTGTTGTGGCAATAATTACACGCAGTAATGCTTTTCATATGACAGCGGCCATTGTGGGGAAGGTGATTTGTGAGGGGTCTATCGGCCACTAGTGCATGACAACTGCCGCTCGGTGGCCGTACTTCGGTTACTTAATACCACGTAACCCGACTAAGCTCTCACCCTGAGAGTAATTGGAGTGTAACCGAGATTTTGGGTTGTAAAATCCTGTATTTACTTCTAAATAGCTCCAACACCATTACGTAGGATTTACTGTGTGACCGACTAGTTGCACCAGGTGGAATGGATCTGGGTTACAGGTTGTACCGCAAAGTTCTCACCAAGAGAGAAGAACTGTGTTTGTACAAAAGGTACGCTTCGCAGTGTTCTCACCGAAATACAACACAATTCGAGGCAATGTGTAATAATACCTTGTGCAAGTGGACGAGTTCTTAAAAAGCTTGGAAAGCGTATTTAGTACCGGAACAAACTTATCTCATACCTTATTTGAAGCGTGCATTTAGATGTATAAAATCCTCCATGGCCGATAGTTATACCTCAAGATTTTCCTCATCCATCCTTTTGTTATCAACGCACGTCTGATATTAGAAGATACAATTTTGAAGTCGTGCAGAATGGCAAAACTTCCACATCAAATTTCATCAAAATCCACCCTGTCGTTTACCAGCTGAGTCACTGGGCAGACGAACGGACAGACACGTCCAGCCCATAAGCGTTCTCGCTATGTACTTCGTACAAATAACGAAGAATTGTGTTTTCATCTTATCCAACATTGACCATCGGTACATTTGAGAAATAAATTACTATACGTTGTCTCCCATGAGTCACTGCTGATCACGTGAGAATGGATTTCAGTAACGTGAGAGACACTGGTGAGTCACAGGACTGTATCGATTATTGGAGGCTAAATGAAGACTTCTCGACCTATCAGTAGCTTTCGATACTGAGTAAACTATTCGATATTTCCTAGTTTGACTGCCAGAGAAGTCGAAGTAACTGTTTGAATCAAATAAGCAAATGTTTGATACAAAATTAGATTTCTTTTGACAAGATTTTTTACGTTCTTGTTTAATTTTCTCTGACTTGTAGCCAGTAGGTTTATTTCCCACGGAATAAAAGCTCCCACAGCCTGAAGCTGACTAATCTCTCCATCTGCAGAAGAGGTTAAAATTAGTGGATGAACTTTGTACCTTTCTTCTCTCTAAATATCTCTCTAGAACGATATGTTGCTCGTTAGAAGAAGTTCGAAACTAACTCCAGAGTACTTCTTCAAAAGGCCCTTTTAGTCAAGAAATTCCCCCACTTTTGTGGAATCCAAAGGTTTATTGCCATTTTCATTAGAGTCTGCCATAGTTCTATATCCTGAGCCACATTAATCCAGCTCAACTTAACAGCCATATTTCCTGAACATCCATACCAACATTAGATTTCCGTCTACTGCTAGGTCTTTGAGTGACCTCTTCCCTTCAAGTTTTCCAACCAAAGTTTTGTATGCATTTCTTATTTTCTAAATGCGATCCACATGGCCCGATAATCTCTTCCTTTATCAGTACATCAGAATTACTTTATAATAAGTGGTAATCATTTATACTAATTTTTGTAGACTACTGTCACTTCATTCCTGATATGTTCAATGTTGCCTTAAGCACTCTGATCTTAGAAACCCCCAAGCTATGTTTTTCTCTTAACGTGGGAGACCAAGTTTCACACTTTTTCAAAGTAAATTAAAATTCTTTCCAGAATTTGACGCAGAAAGGAAGACAAAAGATTCAAAACTGTGGGATAGGAAACTTTCTCTGAATTAAATCTGATCTCCGTTTTTTCCATGTGACAGTTTATCATATTACAAGGTGTGAAATAATGTGGCTCTATCCTCGTCTGACCTTTCGCGTTTTTCCGCCCGACATTTGGCTTCAAACGAATGGCTCTCCTAGGGAAGGAACAGCTCATACAAGCCCCGTAGTAATCCGTTTAGTCAGGATGAGTGGAAGAATGGTGGACAGAACGAGCCAGGAGGGGAAGTAAACGAATGACCTTGACAGGACACGTGAGTTGCTCAATTATTTAGTCTCTGCTTTCTCAGATATTCCTCATTCACTTAAGGCAGTGGTATTCAACCTTTTTTGTTCGCGTACCCCCAGATATAATTTCAATTCAACTTTGTACCCCCAAATTTGTTGGTTTATAATTCAAGTTATACATATTATATAATCTACATCTAAAATAAATTAAATAGATTACATTACTGATTATTCAGTGTTTATCATAAAATAATATTCTTTTAAATTTCACGTACCCCCAAGATGTCTTCGCGTACCCCCGGGGGGTACGCGTACCCCAGGTTGAACACCACTGACTTAAGAGGTATAATATGTACCACACGAATGGATTCACATGCTCGGCGTGAACTATACTGTATTTATATTACTTGTCTTGGATTTTGCGCCGTGTATTTTGGTGGAAAAAGATCGACGTTTCAGAGACATCGACCAGTATCTACTAGGATATACCGCGTAACATCCCAGATTACCACCGAAAGAACTTGACATCCCTCATTCTATGTTAATATCGCCAGAACGGAGAATTTCTTTTATGTAAGCGTGGGTAATACTGACCATTTTTAGGGTTCAATGAGACCTGTAATTTTAGTTACGTTTTTTATTTTATTCTACAGGGGCTAAGAATGCTTGGAGCTTTTCCTCCACTGCTCCTCCATGTTCTTTAATGTCCTGGTGCTTAAACACAGAGGTACTTTTATTTTAGTCTCATTTCGTCTGTTGTACAGATGAAGATTAAAATACATTACGCCGTGTCATTTGGTAGAATTTTTTGATGTTTCAGATGTGCTTGTTAGTTCCATCATCAGGGCGATTGGAACCATAATTATCTCCCAGAAGTTAGAGAGTCATTAATTTTCTTTATTTTCCTTGCCAATGGATAACTTGATTTAATTGTTAGTGGTTAATTTCTGTATGAAGATTTAATTTATCTGTTGCCTTAAAACGCGGTATAAAGATTTTAGATATAAAATCCTCTTTATTCGCACAATTTAAGTGTTTTAAATTAGTCATCAGTGAATGCAGTGTTCACACTTTCAATGCATACACCACAAAAGAGTCTAAAACGATCCTTTGTTTGTACTTCTTGAATCAACACCATGAACAAACGATATTTCTGTACGGTACTCTCTGCAGAAAATTTTGCGTTATTTGCATTTTATATAAACCACGCTTAAATGCTCACTGATAACCAGCGGTCTGCTTTAGTTGTATGGACTGTAGTTTTCACCTGACGCTCTTAAAGCACAAATGCTATCAGTACGAGAAAAGGTGAACGAAACGAAAATGTTCGTGTTTTCCGTAATAATTTTGTGGCCATTGTACGTGTGTGTGTGTTTTTTGTGTTTGTGTTTGTTTTGTGTATGTATAAGAAAATAAATCTTTGCAATAAATAATAAGACGGCAGCTTCAAAATGTCATCTTTAACAGTTAATAATCCTACTTTGCCTGCTATACAGTTGGGTTGAAGATTGACGTATGTTCAGACAGACAAGACTCCGCGACCAAAAATAAATCGGTAGGAGAGGTGTAGTGTCGTATTACGAGTTTTTCAGTGTCCAGGTGTTTATTCGAGAGTTGTCAAATTACAGTCATCTAAATTTCCCTGCTAAAGAATTGATCAACGTAGCTCGGCCAAGGTATTGCAGCTTCGGACGGGCATGCCACTTTCAGTGCGTGAGAAAAAACTACGAGCTTCAGCTACGTCACTGACAGAGAGGAAGGGGTAAGATAGCAAAGAGTCTGAGCATGTGTTCTGTAAACGAAAACATTTTTCACCTTTTAACTTAGACACAGTCGGTGGCATTTTCGTTCACTGGCGTTTACACCGTACTCTAGTTTATAAACTAAAGAACTGCAAAACAAAAGAAATACAGGCATACGACTTAACCTGCGCATGCTTGTTCTACAGCTTAAACTTAATAATTTCACATCCGATAGCATAAAAGAAGGAACGGATTATCTCTGTGTGCGCTATCGCTTCACGTTTTTTTTTCTCCCTTCCACGTATTTGTGTGTCTTTGTAACAGTGATCCAGGCTCGGAGGTATGTTGAGGCCACTGTGTACGGATAGCAAGTTCAGTGTCGTGGAAGGAGAGGTTGAGAGCGAATAAGCGACAGAGATATGTAGTCTACAACAAAAAGACAAAGGAAATAAAAAACGGAAGAAGGAAGGGAAAATGAAGAAATTATGTGTTTGTGTGTGAAAGAATACAGAAAACAAATCAAGTTGGGGAATAAACTATAGTGAAACAATTTTAGCGGGTTTACCAGAATTTGACATTTAATCCCTGAGAATTGTAGCACCAACTCCTGTGTTTCTTCAGGACAATCAGCGCATGTGCGAGGTATGTATATAAGTTTGGCGGTCTGGATCACGGAGAATTTTTTTACAGTTGCGTGACTGTCTTTGGATTCCCCCACACGAGAATTTACCCCCTGAGGATTTTCAAAGCGTGTGTTTCCCACCCAGTTGCTTCTACGACCAGAAACGCTTTCTTCTAAAGTGATTGTTACTATTATTCAATTTCAACAAAAATTGGAGGATATTATAAGGTTCCACAAAAACCAGTTCATCCGTTCTGAGTTGTTACATGGGTAGGGATAGACGGACAGACACATGGTGATATGCATGCACTTTTTTGTAAATTTCATTCTCCCACGCCTCCAAGATTGAAAATAGCAAATAACGATATTTTAAATAAAAAATGGTAGAGAAACTAAAAAAATAAGAGAAAATACGAGTCAAAAGATACAAGAAATAAAAAGAGAGGGTACGTAGAGAAATATATCAATCAGATATGGCAAAGAAAAAAATTAAATAAATCCAGGCACATGTACGTAGATTGACTAATATTGCTTTAACTCTTAGGTAAATTTATTATTCTGTTTTAACTACATAAGTCATGTACAGCGGCGAATCAGATGACAAGATTTGTCATGAAGACTTTATAGATCAGAATGCCGTATAAGACAGACATAACCTTTCGGAAGACTTCACTTCAGCATTGACCTTGAGAGACTGAGGATGAGACCATGTCATGGGTACTCATTTACGTTAATGAGGCCGGGGCGAGACTTTTGGAAGTAACATACTGTTCCAAAGATGGACCAGGTTAACAAGATTTTAGCAACTAGTAGGTTCAACTTCTCTTGTTCAGTGACGAAGTTAGGATATTAACTAAAACAATTTCTGGAACGATATTGGACACTACTTCAACTTAGTTTTGAAAAGTTTAGATTTCTGATACGTATTCAAAAGTATATTTTAAGCCCACGAAGTTGAATTCTTGGGTCAAAGCTTTATATACATATATATAATTTAGAATATAAATACACTTGTTCCACACATTGTTGGAGTGAAGGGATGTATTTTGAATTATAAGGCAATACGTCTATCTCGCTCAGCTCCTATTTCGAGGATATTGGGTTTATTACATATTCTGATTCCCATGTTTTTAAATTGTTTCCATTATATTCAGTGTTAGGATAGATAATTGTACACCACCACTTGTAGTTAACAACACAGCTTCGTTTTACCTACAGGGCGTAGCAATCGATTTATCTCGAAAAGTGAATGATTTCTCCAGCGTTTGCACAATACACACCACGGAGAGAGCTCAGCCATCTTGACTATAGAATTTCAGAATGAAACCTAAGAGCCATTAATCTCTGGCACTTTCATATGTCTTCATATGCTCTCTGCTCTTTCAACAGCCGCGGCTGCAAGAAGGCAGAGCATCGCTATTCTCTTTTTTTCTCTTCTGAATGCCATGGAACTTAAAACCTATCGCTTTATGCTCCATTGAAGCACGATTCGGAAAAAAAAGTCTCTCTGGCTTCAGTGGAGTTCCGCTTGATGACAGAGTGGTACAAGTGTGTAACGCTGAGAATAAATTTCTTTAAAACTCGAACAGAACATCTTTTCACACAAAGCATTATCTTACCAGAATGATAATAGAAAATTTCTGGTTTGCAACTGTTATCCTAAATAACACCGAAGTTTTTCTCAGACACTCCAAGATATATAAACCGTCTAATACCAACGTAGTTCATAACATTGTTTCTAAAAATGACCACCGACCAATAAACGAACACTTGTCTGTTGTACAGGTGTCACACAAAGATGTATACACACATTCAGTGACTTAAACAATTACATCTTCATAAACTAAACCATTAAATACGTCATCATTGGCTCTTAGTGAATTAGAAAATCTGGCTTAGGTGTTCAAAATGACCACTGTTGGCTTTGTGGCGCTGTTGACAGCGGTGAGAAACTGACTGACAAGTGGCCTTGACAGCTGCTGCTGTGTGTACATCGTTTTGAGCCATTCTGTAATGTATAAGGTTGACACATCTGACTATAAAATATCTCCCTGTCTGACTTGCAAAATCTCCACCACAGTCCTTACAATTAATTCAAAAAACTTGTTTTAAAATCTGTAAAACTATTTAAAACAGTACGTAAGTACTTGCAAACTACATATTCTTCCTGTAGTATTAATTTTAATAACTTTAATTTTACATTTCGTTTTGTATATGTGCGAAATTTGACCTCTCGCCCTAAGCAAGGGACAGAGGTCAAGCGTAGTTGAAAACAGTGTTGTGAGGAAAATATTTTAAACAAAATGGAATTATCAGAACGGCCGAATGTGTCACATAATTAAAATCGTCCTAATATGCATTATCGCCAAATATTATTAAACGCACCAAGAAAGGTGAGATGGGCAGAACATTTAGGACTCGTTGAAGACGAAATTAATTCTGTATTTTACTCTTACAATTTTTAATGGAATAAATGAAGACGTAAATGGGAGAATAACATTAAACGTTATGTAGATAGAATTAGGGAAGACCGTTGATTGGAATCATCTGGCTTAGCGTTTATTGGTGGTATCCTCTGAAAATGGTTATGAACCTACAGGTTTTACAAACACGTAATTGTAAGTAAGTTCAAAGCCTGTAAAAATCTCAATAAGGACTGTTCCCCACGGTGTTAGATTTTTGGAATTCCTGCAGTAACAAAATTTGAGGAAGAGGAGACGTTGGTAGAAACGATAACAGATTCTTTCACCGAATAAATGTAGATGAAGTGCTCTAAACACCTACGTAATCTGTTAACCTGCTACATGGTCTGTATACACCTTCAAGTAATACATTACTCAAATTAACTCCTTTATAACAAAGTTATACGTCAATTTCTAATCTCTGTGAACAAAAGCATTGTTCTGTGACTAAAGTGCATCTACCCCAAGCCTCTCTCCCACCCTCTACGTTTTCAGCGCGATAAGTATTATGAACAGAGTGAAAGGGTTGGAGTGCAGTGTTCTGTAATTACACGTACCATTTAAAATCCAATCTTTGCAGAAACAAAACACAGCTTTTAATTAGGTGCTTTTAAAGATACTTGAAATAGCAGAAGCCACCACATTGCAACTGACACTTCATTTGTGTTATTTAGTAGTGCACCTCGGTTTCATTTAAAGCTAAAGGGGTCTATAGACCCAACTCTTCATGATAATTAATGATTTAGCAATTTTCTGACGCACTGGTTATTAACAGGTGGGGTGATTCTTTTTATACAGTTCACGAGCAAAACATTAGAGAAGCGTAAAATATTTTGAAACAAAATTCATTTTTAACTCAAGACCGCTACTGGTTCTAACGCTATGAAAACATATTGCAGGAGTACCAACAAAAGACGCAGGCCTGACAAACGAGAGGTGTGAATCGAAACAAAAATTCACTGAATTAATTTACACGGTCAAACTCAGTCCATGCGCTCAGAAAAGTGGTCACGCACCTAATTGACCACGAAAAGAAATAAGTATGTTGCGAAAGTTCCACTTTGTTTCCTGTTTACTTATTCTTTTAATCATTATTTTATCAAGAAAGAAATTAAGAGGCTATTTTGTAAGTTTTTAAAACGTCTTCTTTCTCTAAGTAATTTCCTTGTTTTGAAGAATATTTTGTGATTTCCACAAGATTTTTATTCCTTTTAAATAACATTTTTTTTTAATTTGAAGTTATTCTTTAATTATTATTTATATGATTTATGCTAATTTTAGATGCAATTTCGACTGTTATCCGTAGGTTATTTTGTAGATCTATGGTCGATTTTTACTTTAATAAAACAACTTTTTATTGTGTTATGGAGGGACGTTATATTATCACTATAACAATAAAGATTGCATATTTCAGGTCAATATATCTAGCTCCTCCAATTCTGCCTTTATTTAGCTAGTTTTTGAAAGGCAGCTTGAATAGATGGATGGATGATATGTCTCGTCCTTCATCTAAACACATGGTAACCAAGAATGCACAGCACCAACACTCGTTCGCTTGCCTTTTGAGACAGGTATCTGTTTGTAAGATGTTTTCATCAAGTAGGATTATTAGAGTAGAATGTGATTCTTCCGTAAAGTTTACTAGCATATCCCTATGTTCTCTGACACCAAAAATCGGGTGACAAATGTTGTTTCTGCCTAGTGCATCCCGTCAATGGAGCTGTCTTGTTGTACGTCTTATGAATACACGAGTGACAATTAAATGGCCTGCGACCGTATGTGACATAATGAATCAAACAGAATGCAAAATCCCTGCTGATGGCAGCGGCTAAACTGAACGAAGAAGTTAGTAGCTTTGTATTGTTTATATTCACCGTTTCTCAACATCGCCTTTGAAGACGAACATATATGTGTTTTCTTGCTTTCGTTTTATGATTTTCTTTGTTCTTTTTTTTATTTCTTATCCAAGTTTATCGTGGTTCCAAATACTGCCCTTCTCCTCTGGAAACTGTGGGTCTTTGAATTCCTACTCGGTATCCGAGAGACTTTTCTAGTTCAGTTTCAGCACTGCGATTAAAATCTGCCCTGCTCCTAGATGCACGTCGGTCGCTAATGTTGTCCGCAAGAACTATTTCTCTTCCTGTGGGTCCTGAACCTCCGTTTCTTGAACAGATTTACACTACTTCACTACTTTACAAAATATTAAACTAACAGCCTGTTTCAGTGTTATATTTTTATTTGTACCTAAATCTATCGTGATGTTTTATCCCTTGAGAATTTCCATCCAATATTTAAGATGAATTTCTTATTCCCGCCATAGCCGGTGCGTATCCCACAACAAACAATAAACTCTGCTAAGTGAACAATAAGATACGAAGTCCCTTTTTATGTATTTTTCAATTCCCGTCTCTCCCATTTATCTGGTTTCAGACCGAAACATGAAACCGACGTGTATTCTATGTTACCGCATTTGAAAACTGGTGTAAATAAAAAAGAAATTTTCCTATTTCGCGTCTTTCTTCGATTTTTATTCACTCTTATCGAGCCTTGGACCTTTGGTAACTCTCCTGCTTCGTATTCGAAAGTCTCGGATTCAAATTTCAACCCGGACTTCTGCTATTATTAATGAAGCTAAGTGGTTTTCCTCAGCCCTCTGTGAAAATTCTGTGTTTGTACCTTGAATTAATCATTGACCACTTCCTTCTATATCATTTCAAGTTTATTATTTGTTAGACATTGGATGTCATATATTCTGAGCAACTAGCAGCATCGTTAAATAATCTACAAATAAATAATATATTATTATATAAGGTTAGCAATTCGTGTACGGTTAAAGTTGCCTGTCATAACAGTAATATGTGATCCTATGTAACAGTTTCTCGTCATTTTATATCGTAAAATTTCGATTTCTCTGAGTCAAAGTATTGTCCTGAATATTTGCTATCAAAAACTAATTATTAATTTTCTTCCCTGAAGATAATAATGGCTCGTAAGGTATTTATACAAAACGTTGGGAAATTTTGTTATTTTCAGTGTTTGGAATGTACGTTAACGGTTTTGAAATTGTGTAATAACAATAATTCTCGTGTTTTCGTTCATGTGAATCACGATTTTCTAGATTGATTGAAGATACCACTAAAAACGTTTATCAGGATATTTGCATCAGCTCCGAAAATCCAATCACGTATGTGAGAGAT
>NW_019059744.1:894388-914134 GCF_000696155.1 Zootermopsis nevadensis
CACGTTTAACGTATAATATGGCAACTAAAAGTCACCCATTTTGGACTGTTGTTGGGTGTCCTAGAAACATTCCTACAGATTGCCCCTAAAATACATAGATGAATACATTCCATATCATTACATACGTCAGAATTGGTACTTAGTGAATTAGCTAATCTAGTATAGGTATTGAAAATGACCACCTGTAAACACGACACGATATTTAACAAGGTTAATATTCCGTGTTATAAAGTTTATACACCTTTATGGTTCATCCTGAATTATTTTAAGCCACGAACGAACACACGATAAATCTCATGCAAATGCTTCAGAAAACACGTTCGTCATAACACGCTTTGTGAGCATCACTAATTTCTTATTTATATTAAAATTTACGATCGTGTTGTTATCAGGAATCGCATTCATTCGGTAAAATTGTTTCAAACGCCTGTCGCAGTTAAAGAATAAACCAATCTCAGCTTTCCTTTTATACCAGTTTTGAAGCTACGGCCTTTCTGGCAAGCTGACAACATTGTTTCTCTCCGTGTTTAGCAGTGGTTAACATGTCCGCCGTGTTTTTGTTTGTGGTCATGTTCAGACCCAGCATTCCATATCCGTTTACCAGGTGGGGTGTTGGTGGCCGCTTGGTTGAGGGGGGGGGGGATGGGGGTTTGGTGTTAACCTTGCTGTGTTTTGCAGGCATCGAGGGAACAGGGCGAACCGCCCACCGGAAACCAACATCCGTCGAATTATAGGAAATTTGTTCCATTCGATTTTAAAGCAAGAGAGATAATTGGTGAGCTGATCTAAGTTAAACTTGAGGTTATTTAACGTACAGGTTATCACAGTTTATATACTTAAAAATGAAATGTTTCGTCGGCTTTGGTTTTCACGTGTTTAATTACTGTGTATCTACTGCTTCAGTTAGAAGCGTAGTGATAGTTCAGGTCAGGGCAGAAGGTCGCTACGCTCTTATTGACAATGCGGTCTTCAGGCATACACGATGGGATGATAACTTCATGGAGAGTGGTCCTACATAAGATAATAATTGTTCGGCTACTAAAGAACTTTCTCGTGTTATTTAAATTCAACATTTATCATCGTGTTTCAAAGAGCCCGGATTTATGTAACTTACAATCACATGACATTTAAAATATTCTCGGGAATAATTCTACATTATGACTGCATGTAATCTTGTAGATTGTTACCAACGTCTCGGAGGAACCCACTACTTCAATTTTCAGAGTATAAGAAACACATGTTTTTCCGGAAATTTTGTAACCATCCCTAAATATAATCCGACGTTGTAGGCAGTAAGACCACAGTATAAATATAGTTACGTGTTAGATTCAATAGTGAAGCATCCTGATTTATTTTTTGTAGGTTATTGATGATTTTTATGTCACTTTAACACGCATTTGTAATTGTACACTACAGGAAACACACAACAGATGGACGAATATCACAGCAGGCTGATTACGCTGTTCTGAGAGTTTAAAACATTGTAGCAGATATTTTAACCACCAAATTTTATATTATTATTATTAGGCAAAGTAGGAAAATGAAAAGTGGCACTACAGTGCGTGCGCAATTAATACGAAAATAAAACGGACCTGAAGATGGCACAATTTAACCCAAACGTTAGTTTGGCACAAAAACAAACACATATAATTAGTAAAGTAGTGAGTGTGTTAAAGTAACTTGAATAGTAATCATCAATAAATTATGTATATATATTGTTTTGTTTTCGTTTTAACTGCTGCCCCGAAATTTTCAGGTCGTGGATTTAAATCGTTCAAACGACAGACATGTTTGTGTGGGCTCTTTATTCTTTACAGTAAGCCTTCAACATAAAATGTAGCTTCGTCACCAACATTATTTATTTAACCCTTTGAAACCTAAGCACGTTTAAATATGCAAAGACTATACTTCAGAGTTTCCACAACGTACGTCAGTAAATGTTTGTCAGCTTGTAACAATTACATTTGTTATGAACTGCTTTATAATTTCAGAGTTATATTCGGAATTTACAAAATATTACCGCGACATGCAGACTGCTTTTGGGGACCACACAGTCTCCTATCTTTTCGATATTTGAGTTTATCTTTTCAGGAATAAAGGAGGCAAAGCTTGGAGCTGAAGCCTACTTTATATACCTTAATTGCGTATAAGTTCCCCACAACGACAGTTTAACTTTACGTTGTGGGATAAATGATTATGCGATTAAATTAGTCTCGCCACATGTAACAAATTTTTAGATTATAAACGTAATTTTAAAACGTCTTCTCTTTACATATTTTTCACTAGGAAGAGATTTAATGAAATCCTAAGTAATTCATTTTCCTGCATGAATATATGTTCTATTTAAAACACAGATTTGCTGTTTTATTACTCCTGGTATGTCATTTCAGAGTATAAAATTAAGAGATTAATTCGGATAATGAATTTTGTTACGTGTTTACACACATAATTTTCTTGTGTACTTATTTCTAATTTCACATAACTACCGTTTTATTTCAACAAAAGTAACATTTGCGTTTACAAAACGTTTAAAAAATGTGATTAAAACGTATACATTTTTAAATCTTCATAAGTGCCTTTTTATTTCAGTGACCATATTACTTTGGTTTCGTAGCTCCGTTTGCAAGGATTTATGGACACTTTTGTATGATAGGACATATGTTTCTGACCAATTTAGAATGGGAAATAAAAATTCCTCTCCAAGGAATATGGGTCACACGTGTGTGAGTGTTCCCTCAATTTCATTTTAATTAGACTTATAAAAGTGCAATTGGATGTCGAACTCCACCGGCATGTAGAGAATTGTGCCTGAGTTAATGGTTACGATCTGTAATAAAACGTCAACCATTGTTATATCCATCGAAGAAGACAATGAAGCGACAGTGTTATGTTCGAAATAATATCATTATCATCACAGCTTATATGCTTTACGTCAGTTCTGTCCTAAGTTCAAACGAAAATTAGCCACGAATATATGGGTCATGCATGCACTGACCGCAGTTAAAACTTATTAAAACAAAACCTCATTACTCACCTGTTTTAAAAATAAATAACTTTATATTTCGTATTTATGACATTCGTATAATTGGAACTGTAAACAGAGATTCATTTTGGAACGGAACTAAAGGTTGATCTTTGTAATGGGGAAAAGTTGTGTTTCTTTGCGGTACGGAATGAAGTTTTAAGTATCATTTAAAAGAAAGTCAGCTTCAAAATGGGGGGTCTTGTGTTCTGTTTTAAATTTGTGAACACAATAACAAGATCTCCGATGGTTAACAAATACTGATTAATTTAGTCCATTATAACAGTTTAATTCAAGTCACCATAATACAATAATTATTTTAAATTTGCATTTAAACAATTAGAATATTCTGTAGTGCATCTCGACACACACGCATATATATATATATAACACCGGAACAGTGTGAAGTTTAAATATTGAATGTTGTGTGATGGTTTTAAAATCCAATCATAATTTTGTAATACAAATCTAATGAACTTACGTTTTCAAGTTATTAATTTATTTCATATGTAGGCACATGAGGGTCATGTGCAAATAAAAAGAAACTAACACGACAGGCAAACTGTGGAATAAACGTAATTTAGAATTGGATATCACAAGTGATATCACCTTTAATGATGAATTTTTCGAAAACTTATCACTTTGACAGTTTTAAAGTGGCTACAAACTTCGGACGACTCAGTTGGGCCACACCGGTCTGATAGCCTTCAGATGTATTCTGGCGGTTGGACGGTTCAAATACAGATAAACTTTGCATATTATTAGTAGTGGCCTGTCGCAGACTCATTTGTATTAGCACACTTGTTAAAGAAACGAATTTAATTTCGCTGTTGTTGTGTTTAACTTGAAACATTTATTTTATATTGCTCCCATGTTAGTGGACTGTTCGCTCTGCCGACGCATTCTGATCAGTTTATCTCCTACCGTGTATTAAGAGTTTTGACCGCCATTATCACCAGCGATTCCGTCACTCCCTCTACGTAATATGGAACCGACTGATCGCAACATTTTCCTGGAACGTGACTAGCATCACGAGTCGCAACTGCAGAGCGTTCCATATCCCAATCTGTATTAATTTTGAACCCGTAGACAATGTTTGATGTGGTTCACGTACAGGCGTTCTGTTCCAACCGAAGTTCTTTGTTTGTTTCATCTCATTTTTATTTATTTCCGTTTCCAATCGTAATTTAATACGTTTGAATTTATTACAAGGTTTTACGATTTATTTTTGAAAAAATAACTTGTTATTTTTCTATTCATATTCGTACCCCAATCATTATTGTGTATGTTGTCATGACCCCTTGCAACCATTTCGTGACGCTCAATCTGTTTCCGTGTATTTAATTCATCTCATGAAGTAAACTTAAGTAATTTCCCGATACTGTTCTGGTAAAACCATATGCAAGCACAACAATCTGTTATCATTATCACTGTCACAGTCACTTTTAATTTACATTTTACGAGTAATCCTTAAGAAAGAAAAACTTACACGTAACCTAAGTCACTGAGAGACATATACAATCCGCAGACCAGGAGAAAATCCCTGCTAGGAATTCGTTAAACGCGCATGCGCAAGATTTCGCGGTGAGTGACTACTCATCCTAAAAGCATTCGTTCCACAACCACTGAACGAATAACAGACAACAATCTTTCATGTGTTATAATGGGTACAGCTTTAAGATTACCTCACAGTGGCACAGCGATTTAATCTAGAATATTATCGCAACACCCACAGAACACATTAGAGATGCACTCACTACACGCTACTCTTAACTGCTTGATGTTTTCAGTGTGAGTAGTAGCGTAAAACTCTTACGTATCACACTTCCCACCAATAGCAGCCCTCTAGTACACCTGATAGTAAACTTTCCCCCCGTAGGGCTTCTCTCCTGGTCTGTGGGCAGTAGTAAGTATTAGTTCAATAGTCTAATACTTAAGATATGTTCTTCAAACAGAATGCACGTGTGAATAATCCACTATTGTGTGTACGTCTAACAAAGTTCATAAATACAATTTTTAACATATAACGGAATTTGTTATTAATATTAAAACATTGCAAGTAATAACAAGGGGACAAGGAAGGAGCAGCTGTTGCAATTCATCCCTGCTATCTGACGTGTACCCCCCTACCCCGTCATTGTTAAAATGATTTAAGAGTTCATAACGCTTCCCGTCTGTCGCATGTCTTGAGTCCGTTAAATAGCGGGTGACGTCGCGCCCTGGCGGTGGAACAGTGAAACAATGCATGAAGGAACGGAGGAAATATATTTCATGACGTAAACTTTTTTGTTGGGAATGTAAATGCATATTAAGTGGTGTCTAATCAGCTGAAATATCGCATGGAATACATCAAAAGACAGAATATTCTGTGGAGTGTTGCAAGCACAAGTATCCGGATGCATTGTGGGTGTGCAATCTGTTATTTTAATGCAGCCTAGTTGTTTCGGCAGCTACAAAAATGTTTTGTGGCTTGTATTTATGTTTAGAAGAGATGGCAAGTTTGCTGAAGGTATACGAAGGAACTTTTATGTTGCGTGCGTCATTGAACAATTGTGTGCAAAGTAGAAATATGTTGCATTTGGCGTGAAAGGGTGATGGGACTAATGGGATAAGATTTACGAGTGCATTATGGTGTTCTTTCTGCATGTTGGTTAATTCGTTTCTTTAGTTATTTTAGGCGTAATGGGATAATATTTAAGGCAATGCGTGTTTACTAATTTAGAATATCCCGTCATTCCTGATGGAAAATTCCTTAAATTACTGTAATTTATTATTTATAATTGATCATGGTTTCTCCAATTAGTAAAACCATGTAATGAGCTGTACGGATAACACACTTCACTTGTATTCAGGGCACACCATGTTCGAATATCGGCTAGTGCATATGTCGTTCTCTGTCCTCTTGGGACCTGGAAATTTGCCCGCTTTCCTGCACTTGAATGTGCCCCTATAGGAAAATGACGCAATGTAATCTTAAGTTAGGTAAGGACCGCTTCCTTCCACATCCTATCCAATTCATCGTTCACCAATAATCCTCTCATCCGACGCTCTATAGATAATCAGGGTAATTAGAAACATTGATAAACGAACCAAGACTAAATAAAATTGCTCAGTTTTCCCATCCTGTCAGTTACCAAACAGTTTAGTAGAGACGCCATGTCCTACAGCAGTAATCTCCGATTCTTCTACGTGCTACCGGCTTCATGACAGAGAACTGTCTTACTTATCTCCAAGTCATCCGTGAAAATGCCGGGAAAGAACTTAGAGAGTAGAAACGACAGTCTCCTTCCAAATCCTTACATGTGCAATACTTTTAACTGCCTTCCCATGTCTTTCAAATCTGTATTGCTTGCCCGGTTGGGACAGTTTCGTTAAATAACCCAATTACCACATATTCCTTCGCTAACACGCATAATCGATAGGTCGATTGCTATGAAGAATTCTGTTCACCAGTACTTTATAAAGATGGCTGCGAAGTCACGTGTTTGCATTATATTTACTTCCATTTTTCTAACGAAAAAGTGTCCCCCTTAATTCGGCAGTCTCTATCTAGCACAAAAGTTCTGGCGTAACCCTCTCAACTATAGATCATCTGCCCCAGTGATCGCTGAAGATTTTATGAAAGTTAACGACCTCTATGATCTTATACCTCTTTTACTACTGTCGTATAGGATCATCCTACAATATAGTGAAAGTCTAAAAGTATCTTTTGGATCAATACTCTTAAAGTGGCAATTCCTTTTATAAGGTTAAATATTCATAGCGTAATTTAGCGTTTATGCTGTGGGTGGGCAGCGATCCCCTTGTGCAGTGCATAATGGCATACTCCAAACTTCTTAGCCAGCTTTATTTTACTTTGAGTTGCTTCTAAATTCTGAACGCAGGCCGATGCAGGTGCTTTCTAGACGCTCCCAATCAAACGTGACGTGCAAGTGGAATTTCATTCCTGAACCACGTAACTGCAGAATCCTTACCTCAGTGTAAGCGCTGGGATTTTATTGAAAACGACAGTAACAAGTACTGGATGTGATGTTTTTTATGACATTATGAGCAAAATATACATCACGAAATGTTTGAAGTATCAATTCAGATGAATGCAAATGCATCTACCCTACCCAAAAAGCCTTCAGCACAGTTGAATTAATGTATTTATTAAATGTTCCAAATGTCTTGATATTCTGTTTATGTTTTTAAAAACGTATATTAAATTATTCTTTAACAGTGATGAATATGTGAAATGTGTACACTGAATAATAAGGTGTCGGGTTTCTTAGAAAAATTACTAAACTTCTATAAGACTATATGAGGTCATAACCTAGAAAACCACAGTTCAGTTCCAACAATTTTTGGATTTTAAAAGCTAATTTAGTTGCTTATCTATTTTAGATGTTAATCTAAGACTCGCACAAACTTAATCTGAGACTTTTAAATTTTAATCGACTTTGTTCTAACAAAATTACAATTTTACCTCTTTTTTTTGTATGGTCAAACATTGAGAATATTTAAGAGCAGGGTAGTTAGAAGAAAATTTCAACCCAAGAAATATTTTGTAACAGGAGGGTGGCGAAAATAGTGTAATGAGGAGCCCCAGAATTCTTATTCTTCGCAAAATATACAGGTTGGTCATAGGAGAACTTTGTACTTTCAAAATGATACAGAAATCAAATGCGGCACAGTTAGAACTTCACATCCACACCACTCGAAAGAAAAACTCTATAAGTTTTGTTTCAAATGACCCGAGTAGTTTTGTTGTTGCGCGTATCCGCTAGATGCCACTCGTTTTGAAAATTGATAAAGAACAACACAATAGTAGGCGAGTTCGTTAATTACCGAAGAAAGTTTCTGAAACAGCAGTTCAAAGTGCATTTCGCTCACAATTCCATATGGAGTTAAAGCTACGAATCACAACTACTATAATTTCCATCACAAGGGACGCTGCACAAAGTTACAGACGAATTGGTTTATCTTCTCGATATCTGCCCTGTGACTCGCTGAGTACACTTGGGGTCTGTGTGAGGAGTTTATAAAACTTTGAGTAATTTTCTATGGTCTGCTGTAGGTATGAATTTCTAAGTACACCGCATTTATTTTCTGTATCATATTGAAAGCATGACGTTATTTTATGCTCACCCGATATTAGGATAATAAAATAAAGAATATTAAATAAGCAGGGACATAGCGCGCATGGGGAGGAAAGAAATGTGTACTAAATTTTGGTTGGGAAAGCTGAAGGTATAAGACACCCGGAATAATTGAGCGTCGATAGGAGGATGATATTAAAATGTACGTTGGGGACATGTAGTTGAGTTGTAGAATTTTCTCTACACAGGGACCGGTAATGAAACTTTTTGTCAAAAGAGAGCGGGGAATTTTCTAACTAATTGAGAGTACCATTGTGAAGATAACTAGGAGAATATCTCTAATTATGGAGGCAGCAAGTATCTCTAAAACGTCGGTGACTTTATACGAGATTACGCGTTAGAACATCCCGAAAGGCTGTCATCTTCCAAATTGCATTTATTTCCAAAATTCTCTGTTATTATTTTATAGCACTACATTCTTTCTTGATATTAATTGTCATGCATTTTACAGCAGAGGTCTCGTTTACTGTTAGTCATTCTTTTAATGTCCTAATCATATGGCGCTTTTCCGGGTAACCTATAAGATATCATAATGCTTTTTGTTGCAAAATCAGCACAAGTGGGTTGTAATGTAGAAGTAACCAAGTGGTTATTAAGTAAGATTTGAGGTTTTCACTGCGATGTGTATGAATATTTCTGTCTTTGTATTGTAGCGCCGTGTAGTCTGGTAGAAGTTTACCAACGTTTCAGAGGTCATACTGCCTCCGTCATCAGGGCGATGAGTATGAAGATTTCTGTCTTCTGGGTTGTTGCGTTGTGTAGTCTGGTCGATGTTAACCACAGTTTCAGAGGTCATACTGCCTCCATCATCAGGGCAATGATTATGAAGATTTCCGTCTTTTGGGTTGTTGCGTTGTGTAGTCTGGTCGATGTTAACCACAGTTTCAGAGGTCATACTGCCTCCATCATCAGGGCAATGATTATGAAGATTTCCGTCTTTTGGGTTGTTGCGTTGTGTAGTCTGGTCGATGTTAACCACAGTTTCAGAGGTCATACTGCCTCCATCATCAGGGCAATGATTATGAAGATTTCCGTCTTTTGGGTTGTTGCGTTGTGTAGTCTGGTCGATGTTAACCACAGTTTCAGAGGTCATACTGCCTCCATCATCAGGGCAATGATTATGAAGATTTCCGTCTTTTGGGTTGTTGCGTTGTGTAGTCTGGTCGATGTTAACCAACGTTTCAGAGGTCATACTGCCTCCGTCATCAGGGCGATGAATATTCAGACTACACAGCGCAACAACCCAGAAGACAGAAATCTTCAAGTGGTTGTCATGTTTCTGCATCTGCAGTTTCTTCTGTAAGTGAACCGCTAGTTCAGGTCGCCTGCACCTTTGGTCTGTGTAATGTTGTACAGTTCATTCCAAACGAATTGGTCCCGCGGGACTTTAAGACGGGTTTCTTTTGTTTGGACAAGTCTTGCGTGAGTAAAATGGATTCATAATTCCTTCCCCCATGTTGTAGTTCATTCCTAAAAAATTCAGATGGCTTGGGATTGATTTACGAGGATTTGGAATGTAAGGTATTTTATGCTGCAAGTTTCTTGCTTAAACACTTTAATAGATCAGCAGAGAAAACGCATGAGATATTTCTCTTGCTTGTAAAATTCCATTTGTCATAACTAAACATCAGTGTTACGTAAAGATAAATTTTATGTGTCCTATGTGTGAAATGAATCAAGTGAACACATAATGGTAAGGCCCTGTCCATTAACCCACATGTCTCGTGTCCAAGGCTAATGAAAAGGCTTCGATTAAATTTGGTATATCAAATTGCTGTCGGGTAAATGTAATTGTCGATTTTATTCAGGCAACGTTCTGGTAAAGAAAGCAAAAATTTATTCAAGAGAAAGATAAAGTACCACATTCTAAATGATGTTCTTATGAATTTAAATTAATTGAATAAAGTATTCATTAACAAAATATGTTTTTACGTTTGAATGGATAAATATTTGTTTCGTATACTTGCCGTATACAATCACTTAAACAATGTAAAGCTTCTTGCTGAGTAAAGTGTAAGTAAGACTTTATTCTGGGATGTTGCACCGCATAGTCTGATAGACGTTTAACTGTTTTTCAGTCCTCATCGATTGCTTATGGAGGCATGAAAAACCTCTGAAACGTCGGCAGACTACTAACAGACTACACAACGCAACATCACAGAAGATAGCCACCTTCATAATCGACGCTGTGAAAATTAATTTATAACTGTGTTATCGAATCTGTCAAGAGTGATGTCGAAGAGAAACAAAGTAATATTTTATTTTAGCATCACATTAAATTACCCTTCAATATCATCAAACAGGCTCCACACAACAAAAATTGTATTACCAGTTAATGCGTTTACTTGTGAAGATGAATATATTAAGTACGTATTCCAAAAACTTGTTTGGTCTCGAAGTCTGCTTGAACTAAACACTGGATTAATGCGTTTCAAGACAGACGCTATTAACAGGCTTTTAGGATTACGATAATATTTCTTCGTTGTCCATAAAATACGCGGAAATTCCATATTAGTTGAAAATTTCTGTCTTCTGGGTTATTGCGCTGTGTAGTCTGGTCGATGTTAACCAACGTTTCAGAGGTCATACTGCTTCCATCAGACTACATAGCGCAATAACCCAGAAGACAGAAATCTTCATACTGACCGCTGTGAGAACCTCAAGTCTTCCATATTAGTTACTTAGGAAGGATTCTACTCCATGCAATTGGTTCACTAGAACAACACACAATTATTTTAATGATTCCCACTCAAGTGTTACAGATAAGATGTGGTATGTGATTAATTTTCATTGCTTTGTGTTGTGCATATATATATTTCCCTTTACAAATGACTACACATCTTCAAGTTACATAGGAAGGGCGTGTTAATAAACCATGTTTCCTTGCTTTTCACATAAATATATATCGGTATATTGCTGAGTACATGACTGTATGAATGAGTATTTCTGCCGGACAAGGCCAGTGGATCATCTGCTGCTATTTATGAGCTTGTATTCTTATGAACCTTATTTACAGCGTCCTAGATACGGCTATAAAAAGAATCTGGACGCTAATGCTCGAAATATACATCTTTCAAGTCCCTAGACTACTGTCTAGTGACTGTTGTACAGTGCATGGCTCCATTAATTTGTCATTACGAAAGCCTAGAACGTAGAGTAATTACTGATGTATTTGCATAAGTGTGAAATTTGGTATCTTGACCTTACAAAAACCCATGGATTGAGGGTGTTTGATAACAAAATGCTTATGAAAGAGGCAGAAAGTTTGGAGACATTTTAATAATATAGTTTTATAATTTATAAGCTTGACAAAATGTTATTTGAGTGATAAGATCAACAGGAATGATATGAATGTGTTTCTTAATGATATAATTTAAATTAGTACAAAATTTAGTAAAAGAGGTACTTTCCTTCGTCTGTACAAATGCCTTTTGCAGCTGATGCACATCTGTCAGAAAGAATTTTTTGAGGAATAGAAACAGAACTTCGACAAAATTTTTAAATACTAAATCAGTTTGTTTCAACATTCTAGCATATCGCAAGTAGACAGATTTTCATAAATTACAAATAACACGGATTAAGTAACCGAAGAGATTTCGGTTGAGTGCGGTTGACATACAGTTAGTTATTCGTGTAAACAAACGTTTAAACTCGTTGACAAAGCGTTCTAGTTGTCGATGTTAAATATTTCCCTGTAGCTCCAGACCCACGTTACATTACAACAGCTTCTGCACTCAGGTTATAATTCTTTAATAAATAACAGGCACTCAGACCGTCATCTTGCCTCTTTCGCTCGCACGCATGCCATCTGTCATCTTAAAGAGGCAATGCGACTTAGTCTTCATATGTTTCCCTTCGCAATTCATTTCTTACATTTCATGTTCCCGTTTCATTTCCTGAATTTCTATATTCCCTTCTATAATATCTTTTCCGTGTTTTTATTCCTCCATTTCTTTAGTATTAGTTTGTACCGTCTGTAAAATTTGAAGCTTTTCGCCTTTTTCGCTTTATTTCCCTTCTCACTTTTCAATTCTGCTTCGTTGCACTTAAAAGCTTTAGAGTCGTTTACATTCTTATGTTTTCTTTGGTTTCTCCCCTCTTAATAACCGTCAAGTACATTTGGTAAGTCTAAATATAATTAAGTTGAAATTCTTCATTTCTATTGTGTGCCTAATGCAGTTGTCTATACGAGAGAAACTTATAAAGAAATTTTTCATATCTGTACTTTATTTACCTACTTTTCACACCTACAGCCCTTTATAGCTTCTACGTGTTTGTCTGAAAGCTCTAATTTCGAAAATACCGTACCCCTGCAAATTTCGATTCAATTTACGATTTACCACGCAAACTAAATACCACAGAGACGATTCAATTTTGGTCCCTTTCACATAAAAACAACTCATATTTTATATAAATCTCACATCAAACTTTGTAGATTTGTTGCCCTACAAAAAATATTTACAATGTACAAATGTAGCATTAATCATAGATCTAAGATCTGTAACTTTTATTGAAAATATTTTCGTTATTATTGTTAATAAACAAGAAGAAATGTATAATATTTCTATCAGAAACGAGCAGTATGTCCACAGTATTACCGAGGGTAAATTCGACAAATGCTTATATTGATTATTAATCTTTATTTTCCGATAGTTGTAATAGGCCTGATTCTGTACATATCGTTGAACATCTTACATAAAATTAACCCTAACCCCTCTCTTCCTCCAACATCTGCACTGGAACTTAAACCCAGGATAATATTTTTGGGTAGTGTCCTTTGTTCCTCTAATCTTCCCGTCGAAACAATTTTAGTTTGGCACCGTTCTTATAACGTGTTACAGAAACCATCTTTACCGTGACTAAAACCCAGGAGATATTTTCTTGGTTCTTGCCTTATTACTGTAATACCCTAGCTAAAGAAAATAACTTTGGTCTTGAAGCAGTTCTTCTGCCATGCGTAGTTTCTGAGTTAACGTAACCCCCGTAACCGAGGATCGAACTCAGAATATGTTTCCGAATTTTCATCCTTTTTAAAATCTGTTCTTGGTTTCAAGGAACAATCATGCCAATTTCGGTTGAATCGATATATCCGTTCTCGTGGTATAAGCAAACATAACAATTCTAATTTGGTATATACAAGATAATTTAACACCAGCTAGTAACAGAAGAACATAAAAAAATTTAGAAGTTTTAGACCGCAAGAAACAATTTATTGCATGATGTAACGTGCATTGCTTTTCATCAATCAATCAATGCCTTCGTACTCATAACTAACGCAACCTGAAATGTTATTTCAATTATAGAGTACCAATTGGGATCGTATTCTGTCCAAAATTGAAGTTTATTTGCGTACTCAATTGATTTCGCCGAGATCTGTTGTCGACGGAAAAAATATGTGTCAGTAACAGATGAACAACGAAATATGTAAAACGGAAGGAAATTCAAATCTGTGTACTCTTGTGTTAAATATATCTGAACTAATTTATTGGGACAAATTATCCGCTGAGTAGATGTCAGTTAATCATAAGATCAGAAATTCCCAGCTTGTTTCGAATCTGTGTTTAAAAGCGCCAATACTTTATTCTCCAAATCATTTTCGCGTTGTTTTTTAATATAAATATTAATTCTATCTCCGCATCTGCACCTAGGTTTTTAAAGGAATCATGTCCTTGAGAAAAAAATCGTCATATTTTTGTAACTATTTGTCATATTCCGGTTTCGTGCTCCTTACCCCGCCCATCTCACACATATTCACTGATATATCCTAAATACATCTACGTAGTTTTAAGTGCTTATTTGTTAATTATCAAATCTCCAGAGTTAATAACTGAAATAATGGGAACAAGCCGAAACATGTAAAAATACGATTATTTTAAATATTCTGCTTTTTCGTAAAACATCGTCTTATGTTGGAATGATTGATTAATTAATTGATAGATATAATGTTGACCGAAGTGCACTGTTCTGTTCTTTCCTTACACTAAAGAAAAGAGTTAAATTATTTAATTATAAACTAAATTTAAATTTACTTAAAATTCCGCAGCATAATACCCTTAACAGGAAATACCAACGTGACTCAGTATCTGATATTCTCGTTCTTATGAACTGGGTGTACACTGAGAATTCAAAGTTGTCTTTGAAGAAGAAAATACATTCTAGAGCTTAAGCGATCAACAGGGCTTATTTCTTTCTAACCCTCGAATCAATTTGGATTATCTGAATCGCGGCAGATTTATGATAATAATTCGAAGCCGACACTTTGATGCTAAATGGTAATGTAGTAAATTCTGCTTGAATCTTTCACTTCTGTCTGTCTGCGTCATTCATCCAATATTTATTTAATTTTATCATTTCTTTCCCTTTCTCAGCTTCTTACATATTCTAACTTTCGTTTTATTTTCTTTGTTACTTTAAACTCTTTCTTCTGCTTTAGCGAACAGTTCGCTTATTGTTTCCAGCCTCTACTCTTGTTTCCTGCCCGTTTCTCTCTCAGCCTGTAGCTGACAGATCTCACTTAAACAGTTTAAAATTCTCCATCAAGTTTGGGTTTCACTTGTCACCTACTTATACAATTCTTTCACATTATTACGAACCCAGAGCCACGACGTGAGTGTTCTGCTGTCATGTCGGTATGTCCGATGAATAACAAGTTCTAATTTGAAAAAAAAAAAAAAAAAAAAAAACCAGAATTGTACTCTACACGTTCACATTTTTCACTCTACATATCCACTCTTCCCTGTCCCCCATTCCTCCCAATAGACCTATCTGGTGGAATGCCAATAATTCTAGTACCGGAGCTGAAAATTGAAAGCAGCGTCGTCAGTACACGTTTGAGCATCATCCCGTCGTGTCACTGCAGGGTCGGAACTAATAACAGTGACGCACGAAACGAAATAAGAATTGAACAAACGGGTGGGAAAAACAGTAATTTCGATTTCGTGTATTTCTGGTTTGCGGCAAGGAACATGTAGGTTTGGTGACTGAATTTTTCAGTCATTTTGGATTCTTTCAAAACGCCGTGCAGCATCCATTAAAATCCCTTCGTCCATATGCTACACAAAAAGTAAAACATTAATGCTGAAGTAATGGAAATTATGATACAGTCGTTTCTTATACAGCCCGATATTTGCCTTTTTTGTAAAATACTTAAAATTACTTTTGCTATTATTGTTATTATTATCCTATCTGTATTTACCATTTTACAGGTTATTTACTTCTATGTACCCAAGACAAACCTTGTCCCTAAGGTACATAGGGCAGCAGCTATTTCCGAAATACATTTTGTTTTTAATATGTATTACGTGTATTATATAGTTTTATTGTGAGGGATGACTATATATTTTACGACAGCGTATTTCGAATGATGTATGAAGATCCTAAAATTTCAGTTTTCTGAAGTTCCCTGATGTTGTGTTCGCCCGGGATGTTGGCCACAAATTTTCTAAGTGACTTGGAGACAGTTCCAGTTGCTCCTATAATTATTTGAATTATTTTTGCTTTCACTTTCCACATTCGCTGTATTTCAATCAGAAGGTCCTTGTATTTCATTATTATTGTTGTTATTGTTAGCCTTCATTACAAAAGTCAACTTCTCAGTGCGTTAAGGTGCCAGTTCTATAAAATTCTCCAGGGCGATGAGCTTTGTCAATGTTAGTTAAAAACCAACGTTTCGGAGACTGGCCGAGTCTGTATCATCAGGGTGAATGTTATTGATATGGCTGATTGCTAGGAAGGAATTTACATTATTTGTTCGCCGTTTATAATCTTAATTATGTTAATTATTTCGGAAATTGTACCGGAGTGAAAGTTCTGTTTGCACCTTCGCGTTGAAAAACTTTTTGCTATAGATTGTAATCTTGTTGGATTTCAGTCGATATATTTCATCATCCTCTCCCTCTGTTGACAGTCTACGATTATTTACTTCTTGTTTTTATAACTAGAAAACGTATCACGTTAGTTTTGCTATATTTTAAATAATTCAATTTAAACTTCTAGCCTTATGCGTTCGCTAATTCGAATGACATTTGTGACAATAAACATGAAAGCATATTATAATGAATAATTCATACTCCATTTCATTTGTTTGTGCTGTATGTATTCTGTTTCCATATCTCGCCCGCTCCTTTTGAGTGCTTGCCTGTAACTGACTTTCTTTCTGCTGTTCAGCATTTCAACAAATGCACTGAATAGAACTGAATTACATCAGCATTCTTCTTCACTGAGCAGATTACTCTATTCAGATTGGGATATTTAAAGGAAGCGAGGTGTTGTTTGTACTTCGCAGGTCTTGTATTATTTATTTACTGCTGAAAATTATCGGTAGTGTCTTAGTTGATGATGGCTGTCTTCTGGGTTGTTGCGCCGTGTAGTCTGGTAGAAGTTTATCGACGTTTCAGAGGTCCTTGCTACCTCCATCATCAGGGCGATTACTACATGGCGGAACAACAAAGACCTCTTGGTTTAATCTCTTGGGCTGTACCACTAACTGGACTTCAGATGATGGCGGAGGGCAACAGATAAGAATAAATGAACAATTAAAGTATTTATTATGAGACTTTTGGTTATCTTTCTGTGGAAAAGTAGATTTCGATCTTCTGTGTGGTGACGTCGCATAGTAATTTATATAGTTATCAAAAAAAATTTAAACCAAATATCGCATTTATCATCAGAGTAATGTTTTTGTGTTTGTTTCCTTAAATATTACCTTTCTCTTCCACAGAATCTGTAAATCACAGTAGAAACGAATATAAGGCTTGAGTGTTGATAGCTCGAACACTGGGTTTGTGGGTTCGAATCCCACTCACGGCTTGGATGTTTTCCCCGCCTTTCTGTGTTGTACGTTCTTCTGTCAAAAGTAGCATTACGCCTGGATAATCACGTGTCCAAGGAGTACATAAAGATATAGAAAAACTTATATTTATTATTAACACCATTATCGCTATGAATTTTCTTGTTATTCTGTTAATATTTCTTAGTTTACATTAATAAACACATCCACAAAATGTACACGATAGAGATACAGATTATTTATTTTCATTTTGATAATATTTTACCCACAGAAGTCTCATTACAATGATATGCGATGCACCTAATTATATCTGCGAGGGAACTACCTAAGATTCTGATATGATATCTCCCTGAATGACAGTGTTTTTTTTATTTTTGTAGAAGAAAATAGAATTTTGTCTTAGATATTAGATACGTGTTCTGTACATCACAAAAAGAAGTATCGATAAAACGTATCTCATACTCCCACGCCCCCTGTCTTGAACATGAAATAAAGGTGTTTCCAGATCCTTTCTTTTACAGCGTCGCACGCTGATGGATGCTTATGTCTGTCCCTTTGAAATGTCTTCCGCCTCCTGCACGTCTTTTGCAATGGAGATAGCCTACATAGAAAACTTTCTATCATTTATCTATTTTTCTACCTATCTATCTAAAAAATTACAATCAGAAATCTTGCAAACAGAATAACTTCAGGACTCCCACATCTTGTATTTTGAGATCAGAATTTCTGTGCACCTAGAAGATCTGTATACATGCAATATATTTTAATTTGAGTCGGGTTATCTCAGTCAGTATACTGACTAGCGGACTGGATGACTGGGGTTTGATTCTGGACGGGGTCAGAGGAATTTTTCCTCTAGTCTCTGCGTCCAGACCGAATCTGGGGCACACCCAACATCCTATGCAATCAGTATCGGGGTCCTTTCCCGAGGGTAAGGCGCGGCCAGGTCATGACGCTGATCATTCACCCTCATCTAGTGCTGAGGTCAAAAATGAGTAGGAGCTATACCTCCTTTTCGCCCAAGCGACCTACATTGCGTATAGGGGGACTGCATTACTCTATAGATTTTAACGTGTGTGTCTTCGTGTGTGCGTGCGTGCGTGCGTAAGTTTCATGTCGTCGTACTATCATGTTAAACATTTTTCGAAGCACGAACACAGATACATTTCAGGGGCTACTGAATCTCCGATAACTCCCTTTATCCGAATTACGGGCCTAATAAACGTGAGTAGAAACTCAATGCCTCAAATCGATCCCGGTGCCACATGGAGGAAAGCCGTAACGCGGTTACGTGTCCTTGTGCATATATTAGCTGCACCCAACCCCCCACCCCCCCCTTACACCGCAAGGGTAATGACTGGCTGCTACTGTCCGGGCTCCATTTACCGCCTGTCCTCTATCTCGCGTATAGAAAATTTGGTGCCTTTGAGAGGAAACCTTCCTGTAGGGAACTTCACGACGTTATATTGTTTCCCCAGTTAAGCTTCCTAATATTTAAAATAAGTGAAAATATTTTTTTTAAAATTTTATTATATATATTATTTGCTTGTTACGTATACGTTAGTTGCGAGCCATGCTAGATCAGTTTCTATAGTGATTGTCTATGAATTCGACGTATTGGATTTCACATATGGTATTAGATGGCAGTTAGATCTTCATATACAAATAGTTAAAGTTGTGTTAAAAATAAATGATTTGTCATTAATTTACTAACTCATCAGAGGCACATTTGTGTTATTTACGACTTTAGATTATGTTGAATTTGTATTTTAAGTTAATGTTCTCTACGAATTTTAAATTGTTGTTCAATCCCATGAATATGGTGTTATTTGAACCTTTGTAGTTTTCATTCCGTTTTGCTGTAATTATCGACCAATTTTTTTATTATTATCCCATACATTCACCACTCTATATGGTATCTACTTCCATGTAAAAAGTAAAGTAAAGTTTGTCCCACTATACGCCATGTAGGCGTTTGGGGTCGGGGATCGAACCCCGGTCGTCCAGCCCGTAGCTAGTCACTATACTGACTGAGCTATCCCGGCTCATATCTACTTCCATGTACCCGAGACAAACCTAATCCCTAAGGTACATAGTGCAGCATCTATTTCCGAAACACATTTTGATTTTAATACGTGTTACATATATTATAAAATTTTATTGTTAGAGATGACTACATATTTTACGACAGCGTTTTTCGAATGATGTATGAAGATCCTAAAATGGCAGTTTTCTTAAGTACCCTGATGTTGTGTTCGCCCGGGATGTTGGCCAATTTTTTTCTAAGTGACTTGGAAACAGTTCCAATTGTTCCTATAATTATTATTATTATTATATCGTGTTCTTGTTTTTCTTCTATATTTGTAAATGCAGAGTGAGTCTGTAGTGTGTTTACAAACTTCGTGTGCGTGTTCCAGAATCAAAAACAAGAAAAAATGTTCCTATGACCTTGGGGTCGCAAATGTTTCATTTTCGAAATAATAGCCAAAAATAATTTTCAACTTATGCCTTTATTGCCAAGTGTAAGGACAGGGATGTTTCTTTATAACAGATGCTCAAGGGTTGTTCCTCCATTCTCCACACATGCACGAGCACGACGTACACAAGACTGACGGATTTGTTCGTACACACCAGGGTTTCCTCGAATCATCTGGCATGCATTCTGCATACGTTCCCATATGTAGTTTTCACAAGCGACCGACTTGAAGTGACCCCACAGATAAAAGTCCAATGGAATCAGGTCCGGTGACCTCGGTGGCCATGCTACTGGGCCACCGCGTCCAATCCATCGCTGC
>NW_019059744.1:914223-956953 GCF_000696155.1 Zootermopsis nevadensis
ACATCTTCAAGGAGACGTGGCAAGTGTCTTCTTAAGAATCGCCGATATGAAGGTCCTCTTAGACGCGATGGAAGCATGTGTGGACCAATGAGCATGTCGCCAACAATTCCTGCCCAAACGTTAATTGAAAATCTTCGCTGGAAGCTGGATTCACTTTGACATAAAGTCATTCATTGGAACTGATTTTTGGTTCGAAAGAGAAACATTTGCGACCTCATGATCATAGGAGCATTTTTTCTTATTTTTGATCCCGGAACACGCGCACGAAGTTTGTAAACATACTTCTGACTCACTCTATATGTTCTGTATTGTGCTAAAAAGTAATTAAAAACGTAACATATCTCTCGTAAATGGTTCACATCAATACTTGGCAGAAATTACAATCCCATTATTTCTCTGATATCTTGAACAAAAATGTAATGAATCTATTATGAGAAGATGCAAATAAACCAAAAAATTCTTCTGAATGGAATTCAGCTGCTAAATTACAAGTACAGATATATCTATACTTCTTTCAATATTATGATTTCAGGTACCGATATTATATTGAAAGGACAGGAAATGTTATTTATATAATATTTCCATTTACTTTTAATATTTCATATTTTAAATTATAAAATGGAACCGAAATGTCCGAGAATCCAGAAAGTACTTCATCCGTCTAAGACAAACACATTTTCTGTGAAATGAAATTCTCCTCTCTTTTGATTTGATTTCCCTCGCGAGCAACCCCATCAGGCCAGTCCACCCCTGGCGGTCATCATTTCATCCTCTTCCACTAGCGATTCTTTCAAATATTCAGTAGCTGAGACTGGAGTTGATTAAGAATCATGGTGGTTCGTGGGTCAAGCCTGGCAGATATGAGTGCTCGTAGCGCCACAAGGCAGTTGCGGTAATGACTACAATGATTACAGCCGGGATATTGGGAGTTGTAAATTATGGTCGCAGAATTGTGAAAACGAAGTTTAAGACATGTAATTGACAGAAAAGAGTTCGAGGAAAGTTTTAGTATATTCCGTAAATATTAAAAGTTTCAAATTTATGTAATATTTCATATTTTTCAAGGAAGTTTCAGATTCAAAGACGTTTCGTTAACACAATTGAATTCGAAATTCTTTCAGCCATGTCCCTTTTTTCGATCACCGGAAACTTCATATAACGCAAATTCTTTCTTAATTCTCTAAAGGCCCTTGACTGTATTTGTTTTATATCACCAGTTGTTGTCAGTTTGTGATATGTACTTAATATCCTCCAGAATATTCGAGATTTGGCTCTGTTACTGTTTTCAGTTCCTTAGTTGTCATTATACTAATAATTGTTATTATAAAAGTTCACTTTTCGAAACTGTTCTGCGTTCGAAACTGGTTGATGACTCTAATTTTGGAAAACCCATTAGACGATTTCGCATCTATGAAATATATATACCAGACGATAAACTTTACCAAACGTAAAATGATATAAATGCTTTTATATCTAGTTTACTGAATCCAACACTTAGCTTTAAAATATTTACTCCTCCGGACACGTAATTTGAGGAAGTGGAGTTGAATATACGTAAATGTTATTGGTTAAGAAATTTTTAAATTAAATTCCTGTAGTTTAATACTCTTATTTTTTAAAATAGGAACTTTCTAATTTAAGAGCATCAGTTCAGAATATTATTAAAACAATTAGATATTTCTCCTGTTTCGGTTATATCACTCCAGGAACTTTAAAGTAGGAAATTATATATGAGAGGAAATTTTGTGAAAAATATTTCCGTTTTCTCCCAAATTTATTTATTTTTCTTTCAGAGCACATGAAAATTTATTTTTAAGTTAAGAAATGTCAAATTATAGTTTCACAAAATTAAAATCAAAATGTTTTAAAGAAAGAATCATATTTGATAAATGTTCATATAGACGAATAAACTATGTTCGAAGCAACAAAGGGAATGGACAGATTTCGAAACTTGCTTCACGGTACAATGAAAAGGATACAAACACGTAGGTAGACTAATACACTTTATTATAATATAAGAAGGGCTTAAAAAGAAGACAGAACACAAGGCCCACAAAAATATGCACTTCAGAAAAATCGGTGGACATTTCTTACACTATATTAAGTAGCATATTATGACCAATCACATTTAGCGAATATGATCCTTTTTGTCCTGAAGAATAATACAATTTATTGCAGTATTAGTTTTACAAATCACACTGAAGTTACAAAATTTATAAAATTGATAATTGATTAAATTAAATATGGAAATATCTCCACGAATACTGCTCCTGCCAAACTCAGACATTGTCGGACACCACCGTAGGCGCCACCATATCCTCGTTTGCAATTACTGCTACCAGAGCCGTCACCGTCAGAACTTAATTTTAATGTTTTCTGCATCGGACAAAGTACGGAATCGTACAGCCAAGCGGTACGTTTATTACCAGGATTATATTTAATTATATTTTCAGTTTAACTGGATTTTAATGTTATTCGTACAAAATTAAAGTTGATCGTATCAACTTGTGTTATATTTATAATTTTGTTTATTACCGATGCGTCGTTTTACTCTATAACAAATATGCACTTGATATACTTTTCTTATTAGACGTATAGTATACGATACTTGGCAGCTTTGTAGACGACTACGTAGCAGTCTTGATTGTTTTAACTGTTGTATCAGGCGTGTGACGATTCGATATTGAATCTGTGTATATTATTATTCATATCTCGTGACTCCCTGACTAGAATATCTCACCGTTAACAAGATTCTGTGCGCAACCACTAAATCCATGCAGTCATGACTTTATATTGCATTATTCATTACACCATGCTACAAGCAGACACGTAATATAGTGACTGATAAATTATACAAATGAATCTGTTCAAAGGAGATGTACTGCCGGCCACCATATTCAAGTATTCAAATATTACGTATAACGTGTCGCTCATGTCTGATTGCTACTTCAGGTGCAACAAAGTTGAACTGACCATAGAGCATGACTTGCTCCCTGCCTTTTCTGCAGTCCCATGTTCCGTGCTATTAATCTAAAATAAACATCGAGAAATGCAGACAGACATTTTGTTCTGTGGCGAAACCTGGTATATAAATCGGGTGTCCTAAAATGTAATAGTCTATTATTAAATACCTCGAAATATCGCACAAAAATGCTGACGTTTTATAATACAGACATTAATAGTATGTTACTGTTCTGTTATATTGTAAAATATTTATTTTAAATTCCCCTATTTTTGTGGTATCTCTGTGCACCACCAGACAATGAGAAGCATTTGTCACTAACTTTATCGTTAAGTTTAAACACAATAGAATATACGTCTGAATGGTTATAACAGTGGTAGGTCGTATTAAATATTGCTGTACGTTTTGGATTTCATCTATTATTAAGTTTTCTAAAACGAAGCCAAGACGATTCGAGAGCAGACCCTGCTCCCGTCGTCAGATGAAAACATCTGTTGGGTTTGATATGAGTGGCGTATATCAATGTCTGGACTAGGGAATGCAATGATCTTGTTTTAGAATGTTTAACGATGGATGAAATCCAGAAAAGAGTAATGTTGGGTTTAACTTACGTATATCGTATATCGGAAACTTTCAGAGTTAAATAATTCGTTTATTTGTTTATTCGTATTAAATAAATAATTTTCTGTGATATTTTTTAGTCTAATTTTACCATCGAAAAAATATTAGGTTCAGTGCATTATTTAACCCCGAGGAAATTTTTAAATTTTAAATACATGGTAACACTATCGCGTTGTAAAGACCACATGTCAAGTTCCCTCTTCGTATATATACTACATTCATGCATTATTCATATTCCCCTAAGAACATATCATAAAACACTGCTTTATCCGTCAGAATTTATGATAAACAAAACATGGCAGTATAACACAAATACGCATTTCTACAACAGTTTCGTGAAGATGTTTACATTTGCTGCTTGGTACTTTCATTCTAGACCAATACTCTTTCTATAACCGATTTAAAATCAAGTGCAAGATTCTCCTTTACTCTTTATCAATAAATCCGATGTCCCTTCCAACCATACTTTGTGTGAACAAACTTTTTATGTCACTTAGTTTTTTCACGGTGGTGAGGATGGTAATGCTGTTCTGAGTTTAGGCGCGCCATGTTGACTCGTAAATAGACGCAAGGTTTCGGAGGAAGATGTACGAAATGTTGGTGTCTACCTATGGGGCTGAAACCCAGAATAATACGAGGTGCGATCGGAAAGTTACAAGACTGCGCCTATAAAAACCCGTACACTTATCTCAGGTATTAAATTCATCCATCACCTTCGAAGTAGTTCCCCTGGGAGTGAACACAACGATCCCAGCCCCGCTGCCAAGCCTGGAAGCATCCCTGGAAATCTTTCTTTGTCAGCCTGTCAAGCACCATCTGCGATTCTGCCTGAATCTCTTCTATCGTCTCAAATCTCATTCCCTTTAGCTGAATTTTCATCTTTGGGAAGAGGAAGAAGTCACACGGAGCTTAAAAAGGAAGTTGGGGTCGGTTCTTGCAAGATCTTTGAGCTCCTGACAAACGAGAAGTCAAGGCGATTCTGCTTCTGGTCCTCAGACAGGAGCCTTGCGTCGCATGTGGAGTTCTTCCTTTAGAATCAGCTGACAGGCCCCATAGCCTATCCCAACAATGTCGCACAAGTCGTACAAGTGATGGTACGACGTCGATCTTCGTAACAGTTTCGGGCGTTGTGCTCGAAGATGGTCGTCCAGAACGCTCGTCATCATCGACAGAGGTTCGGCCATTTTTAAAACGTGAATGCCACACAAAAGTTTGTGCACGACCCATTGCGGACTCCCCAAATGCTTGCTTTAGCATTTCATAGGTTTCCGTAGCCGTTTTGGCGAGTCTTTGGCAAAATTTGATGCACACGCCATTCCGAAATCGCAGGAGGGTCGGTGTAATGCACTACCAAAACGCCCGTAACTAAGAAACAAATGCTAATTCGATGATGCCGGCTGGCACACTGATTCACTATGAATGTAGGCCGCACCCCCTAGCAGCAGAAGCTCGTACTACATCCGGTTCGCACTCTATTGACACAGTCTTGAAACTTGCCGATCGCACCTCGTATAATTTCTAACCACCATTTCAACAATTTGTCAAAACTTAACACAATTTATACTAGAAATACGTCAGACTATGTTTTTTTTCTGATAATACGAAATAGTGATGTACTCTTACTAATAATGGTGGGAAAACTTTCTTCTTATATTTTTTATGAGGCCTTATTGCATGTTTTATTGCGAAAATCAAAGTAAGATAACATCTGTATTAATGTGTGAATGAAAATTAATACAAATTTGAAAGTCTAGTAATGTACAGAAATATATACTGTGAGCATCAAGGGAATTATGTATAATTAGCTGAGGAATATGAAATGGGTTAGGAAGGAGAAACGATTTGGATGACACTCACTGGAGGGGAGGATGAATGTACGTATGGAAGAAACGAAATGTGGGTGAAAATATGTACTATCACTGAACAAAAGAAATATTTACGTGGCAGTAGAAGAAGAGATTTGAGATGATAAACATAAGAAATTTATAGTAGACGATAAAAACTAGGGTTGGAATTTTATTATATATTTACTGTTTTTAAATCACGCTATTAGTAGCTGAGACAAAAGAGCATAGAATGAAATACTGATTAATAAACAGTGAATTGGAAAATATTCGGATTAAAGCGGGCTTTGTCTAATTTAAAGTATTATCCTAACATTTCTGAAGAGGCTAAAAAAAATACGAAACGCCTCAGTGGACCGAAAACCGATCCAGAGACCTCTGGAATATGAACGAGAACTAACTAGCCGCCCACGACGTTCGTTGAAGTTAGGTAATCGGTGATGCAGATAATTTTGTAAATTGTACTGTAGAAAAGGAAGGAAATGCGTGGTAAAGTAATGAAGGAAGAAATAAAACTGACACGAAAAGACTGTGGATGAATAGGTTATTCTTCTTGAAAAAAGGATACATGTATATGGTTATTTTGAAGGAATATATAGTTATGAGGAATAATAAAATAGGTCTACTGTACATTCTATAGTATTGGTGGGCGTGAGGGTAAAATGGTGTTGGGGGAGCAGAAATATGTGTTGGTGTGAAGCGAAATATGGGAGGAATTAAAGACGTAATGGATGGCGGCGGAAGAGAAGTGAGAAGGGGTTGAATGGTTGTGCAAAGGCTGTTGAAAGATGGTCATGAAGGTGTAGGAATAATATAACTGCAAAATAAGGGAGCGGGGATTATGCTTAAGAAGAGGAAAGGACAAATTATGTGTTATTACTTGTACAAAGGCGCGTCTGTGTTAACATTGCAACACTGTGACGTTACATTATTCAGAATGTCCTTCAAAATAATGGCTTCAAAATGTTAGAATGTTTATGAATGAAGTTGACATAGCACGCGGCTTCTGAAATTTCTAATATTGATCAGTGTGAAAACTCAATGAGCTTGTCATTTTTTAAATTTATATTTATCCAAGTCAACGAGAATCTATTCCTCTTACTGTAGTAATTATTTTGTGACTACAATGTATTTTGATGTAAAACTTTGCTAATTTTACTTATGTTCCCTGCGGATTTTCCCAGGACATTATACATTTTTTGGAGTTGAGTGGTACGTACAACTTTTCAGAAAAAAAAACAAGCTCGTCCAGGCCACCGCCAACAATATTTAAAAATGCTTTGTTTCACGTGTTTAAAAATCGTCTTTATCCGTGTAATTCAGAAGTAAATATCTACTACAGTAAAATACCCATTAAGAACGAAGGGAAAATCTAAATTAGTAAACCTCAAAGTCTCTTAAGAGCATTACCATGACAACGGTTGTAACAACACATAAATCTTTTAGTATTATCACATAAGGCCCATTTTACTTCAACAGCAAATGATTACCAGCCAAGAAACTAATGAAGCTACAAATCAACATTTCTTATTACTTAGAAGTTTAATCATACACATTTTTGCAGAGCAGAAACAGGGCATTAAAAGAAAAAGTTCATAATGAAGATCTGTTAAAAATTTATAAACGATAATATCGATGTGTTATTTTCTAAGTGAAATGTGCTTTTAGGGTGAGGAAGATACGATGTTTCTAATCATTAGCAGTTTGTAGTCTGAGGATAGACATTAGTCTGAAGATGACTGCCTTCTGGATTGTTGCGCCGTATAGTCCGGTAGAAGTTTGCCGACGTTTCAGAGATCCTTGCTACATCCAACATCAGGTCTTCGAGTAATCAACAACCGAGAAGGCAGCCATCTTCAGATTCACTGCCGTGAAAACCTTAACCCCTACAGGCTTTAGTATGTCCTACAGAAACTTCTCTACACTGCAACTACGTCCAGATATGGTATCTTCTATTGTAAAGATTTTCTTTCTTTTCTCAAAAGGAGCAGCTGGATTTCTTGAATGGGGGTTAAGAAGACGTCACTGCCAGACGACAGAAGATATCACTACGAAATATCAATCCCCTGAGCAGGATTCTAACCAACGATTCAAGTATTCAAGTTATCTGAGATTTTGTGAAAGTACCAGACACGTAATTGACCACAGGTAGTGATGGAGAATCTATTAATAGAACAGATGACACAGAAATCAGCTCGTGATTTTGTCGAAAATTGTAGACAAATCGAAAGAAAACAGAAATGTTGGCAGTCCGAAGAAGATGAAGTGTTACAAGAACAGAGCTGGAACATGTTGAAGTAAATCTAGTCGCCATTTGTCTTGCTACCTGTGTTCCTCCTACCTGTATACGGCACGGTCGTGACGTAGCCCCCCCCCCCCCCCCCACCCCCCACATTTCCGCCTCGTACGCCAGTCTTCACTCGCACGGCATCGGACATACATTTTCCACAATACAGTACGTAAGAAAATGCGTTCATCTACTGACTTCGAAGAATTCTATTAGCAGTTTGGTACAGAAGACTTCTATAAAAGTAAAATTCAGCATGCTGCAACAAAGAAACATTTCATTACAATAACATTTCCACTTAAGAAACATGGGCACATTTTTGATGTTATGCGTCATGAATACCTGATGCTTCTGTTGCAAGAACAGGTCCCAGTCACTATAACGAATTCACTCTACCCGTTCTATTGCAGCTGATAGGGTTAATGGATCGTAACATCCCCTTCCGCGCCCATCACGAATAGCAACTGGAGCTATGTATTAACGCCATTCTTTATAGGCAAGCATCCATTTTCACTGTGTCCCTGTGTGTCTTCCACAACTTCAGAGGCACTAGAGCGTAGCTGCATCAGATATTCCATGGCAGTGAAGAGGATAATTTTGTGATTCACTGTTTTGTCTGAAAGAATTGGGTAAGGGACCAGTGGAAGCTGACATGAACATGACAAGTCTGTTACACGTCGGTCGATATTATTATAAAAAAGTCATTAAAATTTTATACGAAATCTAAAAGTAAGAGACAGCCCTCATATTTCCACCACAGTCTTCTGTAAGACTGACGCCTAAGAAAATTAGTAATAAACCAAGATATTTATTCTGTCTGGAGCAAATCTCTTGCTATCTTACGTTGTCAAATTTAAGGTTCTTACTGTGGCGAGTAAGAAAGTTGGCAGCCTTATAGGATGTTGTGCTGTGTAGTCTCGCAGAAGACGTTCAGAGGTGTGTATTGCCGACGAATGGTACAGGCAATATGCATGTCTGAAAAGTCAATCAACTTATGCGAGGCCACAACGTACTATATCGTAGAAGGTAGCCATCTTCATCTGTGATTGGTTTAAGATGTCTGGGCTTTTAATGACTTGTGCTCTTTTTAAAAAGTAATAAGAACTATGAGAAATTTGGAAGACAAACGAAGTAGCTATTATTCTTCCGTTTGTTTAAATTATCCGTACTGGGAAAGCAGGTGATTGATTAACTATTCAAATCCAAAAGTTTGTGGCTATGGTGCGTTTTTAAAATAAGAAGTTTTTCTGGTTGTTTTTCATCGTCTAATAAAATCATAAAATTGCACGACGTCTTCTGGTTCCTACTCTGTTCAGCCTAATCGATAGAACTAATCCCTATCTCCTGGCCAGGAAATTGCACGACGTTTCGGAGATAGAGTCGCATCTCCGAAACGTCGGGGAATTTTATGATTGATAAACTATTGTAAAACAGTCTGGTATAGCGGTAATGATATAGATTTTAAATCGGTAAGTACCTGCTTTAAGTCAGCTTGAATTAAGTGTTATTTTGGCTCAGATTTTACTAAATGCTTTTGTGTATCTGAAGGAGAATGGCGGCATTATGTATTAAAATATGCAGCGATTGTCTACTCTTGCTTCCATAAGGTAGAGTCTATTCGCCGTCCATGGTTACCTTCCTGTTCTGTTAATCGCTATATAAGTCACATAAGTAAATTCAGAAAAAAATAAGTACATGTTAGTATCCCGTCAGAAGACAGGCGGGCAAAATCATATTACGGTTGATAATGAATTCTTTGAAGTCTAACAGATTTCAGATATTTGGGAACAACAATAACAAATCAAAATGACACTCATGAGGAAGTTTGGAGGAGACTGAATTTCGGAAATGCTTGTTACTTCTCAGTTCAAATTATTTTGTATTCCCGTCTGATTTCTAAGAACCTGAAAATTAAAGTATACAAAACAATAATCTTGCCTGTTGTTTTGTATGGGTGCGAAACATGGTCTCTCACTCAGAGGGAGGAACACAGATTGCAGGTGTTTGAGAACAGGGTGTTTAGGAGGATATTTGGGCCTAGAAGAGAAGACGTTGTGATCTGGAGAAAACTGTATAATGATGAGCTTAAAAATCTGTACTGCTCCCCCAGTATTGTGAGGGTGATTAAGTCGAGAAGAGTGAGATGGGCTGGGCATGTAGCGCGCATGGATGGAACAAGAGCTGTGCCCCGGGTATTGGTTCGGAAGCCTGAGGGGAAGAGACCGCTGGGGAGACCTAGACGTAGATGGGAGGATAATCTCAGGTGAGATCTGTGGGAGATGCTTTGGATAATTCGGTGTTAAACCTTTGGGATCCGTAAGCCATCTAGTTATTTAGGTATAAGTCTCTGCAGTTACAACGTCATTAAATAACGTAAGAATCGATAAGAGTGATAACATTACAGATTTTGTGAAACTCTTGTATACAAGATACCTTCTCGGGTTGAGTCGTCATGTTATTGCCAGTTCAACAGTCGCGCTCCCAGTTGCGATCGTTGGAGTTTCGTCAATTATTCGAATGCTGCTATAAATTGTCACAAGTTCTCTTTCTAACTGTGAAAAATTCATATCTGTGTCCAGTTTAATTTTTGTTATATAAATATTTGCAACCTCTCAAAGTAAAATTGTGTTCATTCTGGTAACCGTTCTCCCGCTGCTACTCGCCGGTGGTTACAGATTTTTGGTGCAGTCTCAAGGAAATGTTTGACTGTTAACTACACACTCAGTCTCAGGGGATGTGCTTGATGAGACTCTAGGAAACGCTGAGTACCAGGAACTACGCTGCGGTAACCTAATAGTGGGGTAGGTGCTGTTGAGTGAAACGTTGGTTTCTGTTTGCTGTTTATTTATTTCAGTTCGTACAGCGACAGCTTGTCCACAAAAACAAAAACTTTGCGTTTACATTGATTGGTAATGCTGCAAGCCGTTCCCGTAGGAATTTGTGATAGTTTTAAGAAGTTGATATACAAGTTCTAATTCAAGGGCATGTGTCCTCGTCAGCGACCTCCACACCCCTAAAAAAACTGCGATGCTAGAACAACGCTGGTACCGAACGAGTTGAAGTTTGCTTCTAAATTTTGAAGAAGTGTATCGAGCTGATTGGCTCTTCCAGTTAGGCTCGTGTGACGTCAAGCTTTTGCGTCACACAACCTACATGAATCTCCCTCGTTCAACCTTCGCTCTGACCTTCATATTACACATCATCCAGCTGACACGCGTTTTCCATGGTGCTGAGAGGAAAACAAATTCTTAACGAATTTCTCATCATTAAATTCACGTACACACCACCGCATATTCACGCAGAACCTTCTTTCCCAACACGCCGACGTCTTTAAATTAAGAAAAAATTACTACTTATGTAAAAATTAATTATTTTATTAACCCTTGTTTAGATTCAGGAATCTATAGCTTAAAGGTGTTCTAATTACAACCAGTCTCTCGTAACAGCTCAAATGTTGAATGTCTTTTTTATCCACGGCTCCTCAAGGTAATTCTATCATGTCTTAGATCCTGCATAGACAAAAACATTATGTGGTATTATATATTTTATATAAAATGTCTAATTATACTATTTATTGTCTGCTGACGCAAAAAGATTGAATATATTACAACGTAACATTTGAAGGAGTTTTAGCACACTCTAGAGATTTCTCCGTTTGTAATAACTTAATTTCTTAAATACTTACCTATTTATAAAAGTTCCTACTTTACAGGGAACAAGTTTAAAAGAAATGTTTATTGATTTTATTATTAAAAATAGCTCTGGATTCTAGTCCAGAACTCTGTTCCTCATTGTGAGTTACTCACTTCTGACATGTCCCATGAGTGTAACAAAGAGATTGTTGATACGAACAAAGACTCACTCAGCTTTCGCTTAACGTCGCGGCTTATCCTGGACACGTCTTCATTAAATACAGTGTGTTTCGAAACAAACACTACCACCCACACAGATATAAAGAGGCAAGTGATTAAATACGATCAGCGTTAGATCTGTATGTGATTTTCTTCCTTACTTGAAGCCCGAAATATCATAGAAAATACAATACGTTTCATTTTCCAACGTAAATATAAATAAATAACCACTCTTTGTTTTGAGAGTCATAGGAAACACACTCAGTGGGCAAATAATTAATAAGGCGGGTGGTACATATAATTACCGCTGTTCTTTGAAGGGTTACAAGTTTGAATGAATTTTCAGAGTTTATTTATTTGTTTATGGGCACTGATGTAATATGTTGTTGTTTTTTAATTTCTTCTTTGCTAAGGAATGTTTAAGCTTGTTGCTGAGGCTGTACAGATAGTTTTACGTACATCATCATATTCAGGAAATCTTCTAGACTAGGTTCCTCTGGGATAAGGCCTTTCTGTTGAGTTTCTTATCCACTCAGAACGGGTTTCTAGTTTCTTCTGCCCGACGGGTGAAACATTAGCATCACCTGCACTTTGGCTGCAAGATGCGGTAAAACCGTGATAACGCAGAACGGTGTTTTTCAGCATGTTCTACGAAACTTTCGCTTTCTTAAAGAAAGCGTCATTTCTTGTGTTTTTGCCTGTATCTTGAGGTAATTTTCAAAATAAAGAAGGCAGACATTACGTGAATATGATCAGAAATGTTCTAGTGAAAAATTGATCAGATAATTTTTGTTGCAAAAAATTAACTCAAATTTCTGCTAGTACCAGGAAGTCACAGCCACAGTCGTGAAATTACGCTATTTTAACAATTAAATAATGTAGGAGATATTAAAGAATGCGGTGGTAGCTTAATTTGAAGCGATAACCAGTAATTTGCCTAGATGACCTGAGGAGAAGCACGAACTAAAATCCTCCGTCAGTATAGTTGATCTACAAGCCGAAGTTTGAACCCACAACCTCTCGAAGCAGCAGTGCTAACCAGTGTAGCGATGTTTGATACTGATAAAATAATTTTCAGAAATCAATTATAACGTCAAAAAATGTGGACCTTTCATAGCTCAGTCTTCGCTGATCTGAACCAGGCAAATTTATTCAGATAATCTGACGTATTTTCCGTTTTGTATAAAGTGAGTTTGATATATAGGGACTACTTAACTTTGGGCTCACATTGATGCTGGATAGCGTTTTGGAAACGCTGGCTATGTAGACCTTCATATATCCATTATAACCGGAACAAATGTATTTATCTTCATGAAAATCTGATAATTGCGCGAACATATGCGAGTCATATGCTTAATTGGACAGAAGCGTGACATATTTAAGGTTATACGTTCTCATTTCCTGGGTAAATATTTGCATGTCTCTCTCTTAACCTGAAATCACGAAAACAAGAGATCGATACTTGTTACAGTTCATTTCTCAAAAGGTTACACGATTTTCTCAAAAAGACACGACCATACTTAAGAGAGAGGAAATCAACAGAGACATCAAAAATTTCTGGTAGAGTTAAAATATGGAATTCTAGTTGGAGGACCCCCCCCCAATGGAATATATCAATTGCTAGACCTAGATGAGGATGGAAAATAATATTAAATATGTTGTGGAATGTGTTTTAAATTAATGTGGATTGAGAGAGAGGCGTCTGGCAGCCTTTTGAGAATTGGAAGTTAAACTTCATGGCTTACACAAATCATGGACATTCTTCACTAGCTTAGCTACTGTTAGCTTCTTAGTTAAAACTCTGCTGAATAGAGTTAGTTAGGAGACACAAAGATTTGCAAAAATTGTTGTATCGATAATATTTTTAAAACCTCGAAATGTTTATTAAATCACTTTGTTAAAGTAAATGCCGTACATATTTTAACGAGAGTCAAGACCTGGGGGCGATAAGTTATCAGCCAAAGTTCTGATCAGTTTCAGAAAGACGTGAACGAAATTCATCTATGTGAGTTGTACAATTTCTTATTAGTGTTATTATATCTAAAAGCAGCAGAATTAACATAGTTTACAAATAAGACCGAATAATTTTGAACTTTGTTTGTAATTTCCACTGAAAATGTACTTGCTTGACAGTTGACGTTTCACTGCATTCATTTCACGTCTTTAGAGTGAGAATGATCTGTACTTGACAGAAACGTTGTGTGGGGAATGTCAAATTCAGATTATTTCGTATGATGTAATCCAAGGACCAAGTTAAGAATTCTGAATAAGTTTAAATATTTAAACAACTTTTGTAAAGAAGCGAAATGAGCTTTTAAAATTCGTCACGTACTTCTGCTCACTCAGAAGTATCATCTGTGGTTAACATTAAAATATTTCTAAAACATTTAATGTTATTATTTTAGATTAAAACTGAATTGTATGATTTAAAATATGCTTTCTATCATGTGACTTTAATTGTATTATTGTAAGATTTTGTTAAATCACTGCGGAATTGGTTATGTTTGCTGCAAAAGTATTTATATAGCATCACCTCTGTGTGTTTTTTTGCATATTTTAATATTTATTACCAGAATACAATTACGAGATAGCGTCTATAGTAATTTAGAATGGCTGCAATATTACACCTCTAATAAAACGATTAGACATTAACGTTGAAAAGGTCATCTTGTTAAATGTTTGGTTATTATTTAAAATCTTAAAAGCGTTGCTTATTATTTTTAACGTAAAATTTCAGCAAAAAATTTAGCAATAGGAGCTCAGTGACATTAATGTAATTTAGTTATTAATGTACCAATTACTTTAGTACTAAAATGTATATGGAACCCAGTACGTGGTGTGATATTTGTATGGGTAAAATATTAATTTGTAAATGCCATTTACAAGATTTCATTTCTTAAAATGATCAGTATATGATACATAAACTTATCCCTTATGTCTAAAAATTTGTAATTCGTAGTAATAATTTTATTACATAGTATAACCAGATAATCTACGACTAACTTACTCCATGGAGTAGAGTTCGAATTGAGAATCTAGTAGTCGTTCACGTGGTCAAGAAATTTCCGGGTCTTCATGAGATCCGAAAGTTCATTTTTGTGCTGACATTAGAACTCCAATGGTTTTGTATGATCTGAAGCTTTAACGGCGATACGAGTAAGTATAATAAATTCTTCATTAAGTCACCTTACACGACTGGTAGCCCGAGAACAATTTATTATATTCCACTGGTTTATTTATTTGACCGATTAAATCCATTACACACCTTCAGATCTCGTAATTGTATTCTGGTAATAAATATTAAAATATGCAAAAACACACAGAGGTGATGATATATAAATACTTTTACAGCAATATTTTAATCACCACTTTCGTCTTAATACGATTCAAATGATATATAACCTGCGAATTTGAAAAAAATCAGAGTCGAAGAAATAGAAGTCTGTTGACAGTAATATGAAACGGTCCTCATTTATGCGAAGTGGCATAGCAGTTTCCCAAACTTCTTAGCTCAAGTTGAAGGCTACCTGCTTTAAAGTATAGTGCGTTGGATATATCCCTAACAGAAGACAGCGCCATGTTTTTAAGCGGTAGTTGCCTCTGGAGTACCGTTGTGGCTGTTAGGAGTTTGCGTCCCGCGAGGAAAGAAGTTGCTGGATATTACCATTAATTTGGAGCTCCAAGTTTCAGCGTAGACGCGCGAATATGGTTTAAGATCTCTCGCGGGGAAGGACACAGCACTGAGACCCATTTACTTTACACGTGTGGTACAGTCTGGAACAGAATCCGAGAACTGAGATGCCATTTAACCGTATCCCTGTCTTGAAACAAAACTGTTCTTTCCAGTGACACAATGAGATTTACTGTGACATAAGATTATATTTGGAGACTCATTGTTTGGTCACAAATTTGTTTTGGGACACTGACGAATATGCATTATGATTCGAGGTGTTATAAGTTTAAATGATTATGTCTTCATTTGGAATATTGTTACATTTTTCGTATTGCTAAATTTTCTGTCAAAACGACCGACAATATAAAGTAATAAACACATATAGAATTAAATATTATCCGACAAGGTCCAATATTATTTAGGGGCATATATATAACAACACACGCTTTTATAAATATTATCAATGAGGATAAAAATCCCTCCAAATTAAATATCACTAATTAAACAAGATACTTCACTTTTTCACTGGTAGATTGACGGTAGCCTGTCATATATAAATAAATTAAAAGATGTCATAAAACCGCCTTTTATAAATTATCTGGATCTAACTCTCTTGATGCAATGAAATAATTTCGCTTGCCAGTAGGCTTATACATTCCGTGTGAGTTTTAAGGTTCTTGCATCATCGTGTATGAAGGTGGGTAACTTTTGTAATCTGGAAGATAGTTACCTGAGTTTCGGAGAAACTTCCTGCCTCTATTATCAGGACGATGACTGTTAGGGGCCGGATCAGAGTTCTCAAAAGAATAGTGTTTGCTATCTTAGCTGTCAGACCAAGACAAATCTGTGCCTTTGGTGGGGGTTTCCTACATTTTTACAGAGAGTGTATGAGGGGCTTTCATGATCAGCTGAGCCGGAAGCCATCGCCCTGATAACAGCCACAGTAAGCTCCTCTGAAACGTCGGTCAATATCTGACAGACTACACGCCTAAAAGTACCAGAAGACAGTTATCTTAAATACATTTAAATTCACTGTGCTGTAAGAATGATAAGAAGGGCCTTCAATCACAAGAGGCTACAGAGAATGGCTTGCCAGAGAGACTAAGTAGGTTTAAGTCAACGAAATATATTTGACTTGTAATCGGGGTTTCAACTCTCAGAATTGCTACTCAGACTGACACAGATTTCTAAGCGTGTAAACGTTGATCTCAGAACCTGTTAGGCAAGATAAAAATACTAATTTGCCGTTATTTGAACCTAAAATTTCATCCTGTAGACATCCGTAATACTGAGTTATACCATATTTATTGTGTAACCGAGTAATATCAGGGTGTGTCTGAATATATATATAAAACGTTATGTGGTCCTGTGTACTTAATGGAAATATTAATTAACGAAGATAATTATAGTGGGACAGTTTATATGAAGTTCTGAAACCACACATTGCTACAGCTACTTAATATGATTAAGTTTACACTTCCATTTCGTTACATATGATGGAACAAAAGTCGAGTAGTCCAGCGTGTAATGTGGCGGCCTGAGGTAGAGTATTCTCTAAAACAGAACACGTTTAATTTCTTTTTAATTTTAATTTTATTCGTAAGGCGATAAATTTTCTGTGCACAGCAGTAATTAAGAATAACAATTGTTTAATGGATATTAAACCTACAACTGCTACAACCTTACATTTTTCATATACTACGATGTAAAGAACTGTTCCAAATACCGAGGAAATAAATGAAATTGAACGTAAAACACTATTACAAAAACTGTATTTAGCACTACAAGACAAGTGTATTTAAACATTCCATACTTCGGATATCTAAGGCTTATCCCATGTCGTATACGGTCTTTGACAAATGATACCTAGTGAAGAAATAATGTATCTTTCCGCTGTCACTGTTCATAGGATATTGCAGGTCATCTTTGGTATCTCTTCTTATTTCTTCGCATGTTTTGCTGGTACTGTTCCTACTGAACCAGTGGTCGAGGCCATCATCGAGGCTACAAGTTTCTGATTCTAACACTTTCATTATAATATGTGTTATTGGCCTCTTTTGGCTGTTGCCAAGCACTCTAATAAATGAATTGAATTGAATTGAATTGAGTTACTAGCGTGACTGTTATTTATAGAGAATGTATTGTTTCCTGATATATTCTTAGCCCTATATTTAAAATTTCTGTAGCTCTATTGATTACTAGTATGATAAAAACATTTCATGTTCCACAGCTGCTGAATTTATATACCTAAATTTTTGTATATAATCTTCTTTTTGGATTTCTTATGTATTACATTTCTGTCCGATGGGGTTGATGCATCTGTCAGTAAGCAAATGTCTTATTTTTATTACTATGTCAGACCTATTTGTCATAACCTATCTATCTGCTTTTATTCCTCTATCCCTCTTACTGGTTTAAGTGTGTGTGTGCGTGAACCAATTTTTTTTATTGAGTTTCTGGAGTTTGTCCATCGTCTTATACAAAATTACACAATGTTTCTAGGATTAGATCTGTCCACGTTTTCAGGTGTAATGACGGGGCACGTACTCCGCGTGGTCCTTTAAAATAAGCTAATCCAAATCGTTGTGTGTTTTATAATATCAGACGATGAACAAAGTTCAAAACCCCAACAATCCATATCATCATAACCCTTTAGAATCGATCAGTTTTCTGTTGTTTCAATGCCTAATGTTTTATTATTATAATAAGGTAAATGTTTGATTGATCTATTATATGTATTTATTTATATATTTAGTTTAGTTTGTTTGTTTTTTGTAAATGTATATATTATCAGAATTTGCCTGTCATTGGCTCCTCGCTGTTGGTAGATACTTCAATATATGAATTGAATTAAATTAAATTTGCAGCGTAGTGCTATATGATATTTTCAAGAGATCGCGTGGCTGTGATTACGAAACCATACTCGCTAGTACATAATGTACCCATAAAAATACATACCCTGTTGCACATGTTTAAAATATTACCTACCATGTCATTCTATATCATTTTAGTGTACACGTGTACCTACGAGAATTATTATAGACTATTCTGCTTTAAACATACACCATCACTTTAAAGTATTTCCTAAAGCTATGTTTGTTTCTGTTCATAATATTTGCAGCAAGACACTGCCGTGTTTAACAAAAACTGTTTCTTTCTTACGAATATTTTTCACTCTTCAGTGACTTAATGTATTATCTCCTGGTTCTTATTGTGTTTTACTATCTAGTTTGTATTTTATTAAATCTTGCATTATTTTCAGTTCTTTTTTGTATTTGGCTACTCTTCTAATGCTAAAAACTTAGGACAACACGAATTAATTTAATTATATTATTATTTTTATTGTTCCGGTACATATACGAAGCATCTATCTGTTCAGGGTCTGAATATTTCAATAACCATGGAATTACTCTTGTGTTTTGTTGATATGACTTTAAATATGGAAGACTTCTGTTTTAAGAAAATACTTAGTCGTATTTAAATCATAAACGTAAACGTTATTGGTGTTACTTAAACGTATCCGTTCGACATATTTCCTACAAGCACTAAGCCATGTGATCTGTATTCTTGTCTTAATTTTCTCACTGTCACAACTGAAGGGTTACGAGGTGCGATCGGAAAGTTTCAAGACTGCGCCTATAAAAACCCGTACACTTATCTCAGGTATTAAATTCATCCATCACCCTCGAAGTAGTTCCCCTGGGAGTGAACACAACGATCCCAGCGCCGCTGCCAAGCCTGGAAGAGGTTCGGCCATTTTTAAAACGTGAATGCCACACAAAAATTTGTGCACGACCCATTGCGGACTCCCCAAATGCTTGCTTTAGCATTTCATAGGTTTCCGTAGCCGTTTTGGCGAGTCTTTGGCAAAATTTGATGCACACTCTTTGTTCATGAAAATCCGCCATTCCGAAATCGCAGGAGGGTCGGTGTAATGCACTACCAAAACGCCCGTAACTAAGAAACAAATGGTAATTCGATGATGCCGGCTGGCACACTGATTCACTATGAATGTGGGCCGCACCCCCTAGCGGCAGAAGCTCGTACTACATCCGGTTCGCTCTCTATTGACACAGTCTTGAAACTTTCCGATCGCACCTCGAATGTGAAACTAATTGTGTTAGACTTCTAAAAAACATCACAGTGTCTTACTCATGTTTACAAACTGAGAAATTAAGCGCCGAAAACTTCATCTGAGACAAATATGGAGCAGAAAACTAGTAAATGCCAGTCATTTACAGCTATAAAATGATCATAACGAATGCATAATCATATTTGCCATAAAATGTTCAGTTGTTGCTTAGATCCTAAAACCTAAAAACTGAACCTCGTTCAGTTTAGCTGAACCAGGGGGCTCACCAGATAGGCCAAATGGGATTTTACTTAAAGATAGTTGTGTTCTGCATTGTAGCATCATGTAGTCCTTAGATGTTTACTAAGGTTTCAGAGGTCCTTGGCGCCTCCGGCCTAATGATAGAGGCACCAATGACCTCTCAAACGTTTGGAAACTTCTACCAAACAATATGGCTCTACAATCCAGAAGACAATCATCTTAAAATAGGCTCTCTGTGCTCTTCTCTCTTTTGTGCTTAAGAAAGAAGCAGAATCAAGCTTCGGAAATGTTACAGTTTTATAATTTATACGATAATCAAAGCCCGAAAGAACAATTTGCATATTATGAGGCAAGTACAGTAGCACATACTGATTAGTTAGTAGGGGGTTCTGCTGTTTCTAATTACTTTCGAAATTACTATATCCACACATCTTGATATATTTTTCGACGTGCAAAACTAATTGTAACTGAAAATATTACTGCACTCCGGTTGAGAAACGCTGCTGTAAGATGATGTCAAAGTAAAAATGATTATCTATAACACTCGAACCGTGGAATCCAACTTGCGGCTAGTCGAGGTAGAGACGATCGATTTTATATCGATTATGACCAGTACTCGTTAAATATGTGTCTAGAATACTGGTATTGTATTAAAACCACAAAACTGTGACCAGAGTCCACCGGTGAAACATGTATTGGCATAGAACTACCACCAGATAAATAATTACTTAGCCTGTGCATAAGAATTGGCGTTGAGGCTGAAGCTTTCGACCCATATGTCCACTTTAAAGACATAGAAAGAGAGGCCTGCGTTCGAACGACATGGGTATTGTGGATATTTGGAATTATGAATATTTATTCTTGGAAAATCAGAATATAATGTCTCTGACCTTTTATGTCCCACAAATATCCTGCAAGGTCACGATAATATAGTTTGAAAAAGACATTTAGAAATTGAGAATATTGAACGAAGTAGCTCTGGTAAATGTTTATGTACCGCCCGTCTGCGATCAAACGGTAGTAGAACATTGTTTGCCTTATGGACTTTTACTAATCGTAGAAAGACGCACTTTTACTTTACATGTTTGGAGGAAAGTTTTATATTGAAATTATAAAAAAATATGACTGCAACTACGCCAAAAATACTGGAATGCACAGATCTTCAGCATAAATTTTTCACAAATTTTAATTCTAATTACACATAACCCTATCTTGCGTGATTTACCTGAACCTAATCAACATAACCAATCTAACATAACACACCCGAACCTACCGCAACCAAACTGAACCCAACGTAACGTAAATTGTCTTCACGTAACCAAACCTAACCCCAACCGGGGCTTGCCTCCCACAAGGGGTATCCACCTATTTTCGCCAACTCGTTGGGTTCCTCCCCACAAGGGTCTGGACGTCACTGTTGAGAGCTATGTGAACAGACAGACACGTCCAGCCCTGCATAAATTCTTGTTTTACACATTGCATAACAATATATAATTATCTCTGGATAGTTGTATTATTCGTATCCTGCTAGGTTTGTTTCTATAATTACGACGTTTAGCATAAGCCCCTGTGAGTAACTTGAACGTAAATTCTGTTATTTCCTCAACACTAACACTACCTTTACAATTCCAGGATTCTAACATCTGGCATCTGGTGCCAGTGAGAGGAAATTTCCCAACCAGTTTCTCGAACGGCAATATACATCGTCGACGCACGTAAGTTGATACCAAGAGAGCTATATATTTCAATGTAAAGACCCATATACGCCTGTCAGGTCTCACAGTACATTATCGGACAGAAAAATGACCTACATCGATGTCGAAGCCGTGAAATTTTGAGTCCAATTTTGTTCTTCGAAAATATTTTCCAGTTACCATAAACCTTCTCTTATTCATTTTGTAGTTGCAACCACAGCACCATTATAAAGGCGGCTAACTGTAGCCCCTATACACATGCATGAACGACTGTTATTACTGGCTACCTGAGCTTTGTCCACCGTCTGATATTATGAAAAGAACATTTTTGGAAATTGAATCTTTTTCCAAAGTGGGATATCAGGTTCACGCGGCGGTGAATATGAGTATGGCTGTTTTGTAGAATGTTGAGCCGTGTTGTCTGGTGGAAATTTATCAATGTTTCAGACATTTTTACTGCCTCCATCATCAGGGAAACGAGCCACTAATCATCTTGATGATGAGGCAGTAAGCTCATCTGATAGTTTGGTAAACTTCTATCAATGGAGCAGTAATCCAGTAGACATGCATCTGGAGTCTTTTTCAGTCTTTACGTGATAGTATGATTAATTCTTACGAATTGTGTCATTTAAAAAAGCTACACCAAACCATTGGACTTCACCTGTTTCTAAGGAACCCATTTGAGTAATTACTAAATACCTTTCATTTGTTAACGAGATCATCTACATTCCGAAACGTGTACTTTAAAGAATAACATTATTGACGAAGTCTAGAAAGGCGGTAATATTAACTTGTAATATGTGAGTTAAAATCCTTTAGAATTTACATGAATAAATAGAAAAGGCAACAAAGTAACCCTATTGTTTTGCAGGGCATTATTTTCGTGTACTGTACCTATATAGGTGAGCGCTTTCTATAACTGATATGATTTATAATTTTAATACAGAGATGTAAATAACAATCACGATAGAAACTCCAATTTTATGTTTTTATCAATTATTTCTTATTTAATATTTGTCAGTAAAAATAGCGTTATTATGTTTGTAGGTAGGCTATCTAGTTCAGTTCAAATTGTTGTGGTAATTTATTTATACTCCAGTAAATATTATTATTATTGACTTTCACAATGTTGTACAAACTTTTTATACTATCACTTTAAAGTGAGGAAAGTTATAGCCTACTTACTGATAAATATGAACATTATACTTAAGTTATACAGACTGATCGAAAAGCCACGCGATCCATTTTAAAATATTTATTGTTGCTTGAAATTTAATACAATTCGATTTGATTCAATATCGTTGAGACTATATAAGCCCTCACGCAGGTCACGTCATGTTAAAAGCTGCTAGCGCCATTTCATCAGTTGTCTTTAAACAGTCGAATTGCAAGGATGTCTCTTTCTCAAGTGCAACGAGTGTTCGAACACTAATTGACAACTCGTTCTTAATTAAATTTCCAGGATGAATTTAGGGACACATTTCCTGATTCTCCTGTGTCTAACAAATCTACAATATATCGTATGGTGAACCTTATGCGTGACAAAGGAATCGTGTAGGACAGAAACAGTTCCTGTGCTAAGTGACAATAGTTTAGTCGATAATCGCCAAACTTTCTTACGCTCTAGACGTCGCTGAGAAAAAACGTTATTTTAAAATTGGATTATCCTAAGTAAGTGTGCAAACACAGCATGTTTCAGGAATTGGTTGCGTGTCCAGCGCACATTTATTTAATTACACCACTGCCCTCTTGAACTGTTCCCCTACTGAATACGTCTGTCTGGGGAGTTCCCACGGCGAACTTGTTATTTCCTATTTCGCACTAATAATTCATGCAGTCTTAAATGTGCAGTCCTGTTATTGTTATCTTATTATAAGTAACTTCTCGATATAACATTTCAAGAAAATTTGTCCAACGATTTTCGAGTCATTAAATATGAATTGGCAGATGTAATGACGCTAAAAGGCGAGTTTTATCATATTGTAGTTCTGAACGCGCCTTAAACATATAGTAAGGACAAGATTACTTGCTAGTTCTTGTCGCGGGGGTGAAGAGCAAGGTAAAAGCACTGCGCGCGCATCTCAACGCTTTTTCTATCCGTTCTACCCGACCGTTCCGTGCACCGACCAGGCCGTGCCGAATGCAACTATCCACAGCTCTAGGAAGCTCAGCTAGCAAGTAATCTGGTCCCTACTGTACATATCTGAAACTGTGTCTTAGTGTTTAAGCGGTGAGGGTATCGTGGTATTGGCAGAAATTAGTCATATCGATTCTGTTTTTAATGAAATCGAGTTTTGCATCTTGCATCACCAGTTTAAACAATTGATTGTCAGTTGCTGTTTCTGGCATTCTCATTTATATATCATTATTACTAAGAAAAAACGGTGCAAATAGGATGCATTATGTGATTAGAATTTGTACTTGAACAATTGCTTGTTTTATAAACACACTGTTTTACCTATGTTTCTTCATACCTCCTTCGAATTTGAAATTATACATTTAGTTTTACACTGCTGTACTACACTAATTCATGATTTATAAAGGTCACCCAGTATCGTCAGTATTGTAAAATATGGCAGGTTAAATTAAATTGCTTTGTAATTTGTGGGCATCAACAAGACAGCTTTACCAGTTTGATGTTTGTAATGGAGACGTGTTGTTTTTTCTTCACGGTAGGAGCTGAATTTTCATTTACTATGTAGATAAGCTTCATTCAACAATGCCACCGTCCTAAGTTAATGACAAAATTCGCTGTCCCTTCCCCATTTCCGAAAGCTTTAACTTCTCTTCAACCTTTTACCAGAAGGACAAGTGGGCACTGCCTGGGAAACTTCACAGCCAAAGACTTCTCTTTTCCCCATTAAATGATTTGTCTTCCACTAAAATATGTGCAATTTTTCTTCTGTCACATTTATCAACTGTTTAAGTCACACTTAATAACAGAAATATTCTCATTATTTACCCTAAAAACAACTGCACTTAACTTTACTGTCATGGTGGCTAAATAAATACTGGATAGACACTGAGTATAAATAACATTTTATTACCATTTTTATGTACTCATGCACTTTCGTTTTCCAACTAATCTGACGGACGTAACACTACAGCGCTAAATACGAACGTCACAGAAATGCGAAACATTGAAATATATAAACACTAAGTGTAATCTACCGTAAAATAAATACTGGGCTAGAACTGCGTAGTTTTGTTACTTATCACCATAGAATATTTTAAGACTGCCATTCTGTTACATTTGAAAACGTTAAATTGGAATGTACAATGTTGGTGACCTCCAATGATATGCTCTTAAATCCGGTGTAAAAAAACTACAAGGTAGTTTACAAAATATCGATATATGTAAATTCATAATATGGATTAGAAGTTCTTACTCACCGTACACGGCTCATTTTCTTCATTTGTTGTTCTGTAAGTAACTCCGTACTTTTCTAAAGCTATGTCTGAGCTTAGTTGACTGTTTTACAACAAACCACTTACTTGGGCAGCCAGATCACCCTTTGCAATCTCCTTTTTGCTTTTGCATCTTTCTGTGGCGTAGCTCAAAGTTGCAGATATTTTGCGTCCAGTACATGCCTTTTCCCGAACTCTTTATAAGATAGTTAGCAAAATTTTATTTCTTATAATAACCTATGCGCAATCTCTTGGTTTAAGAGGCTGGCGTATTATAGTAGAGAAGAAGTAGGCACACAGACTCCTTATTTATCCTCTGATAAGGCAGTAGGTTATACAAAGTAATATGTGTTGGGAAGTCCATAAAAATCATTTACATACAGCAAGCTACGTCCCAACATAACGCTGCATCTTCATTACAAACATGCTGTACAAGATCTTTAAGATAAACATACACAGGAAGAGGTGGCAGGTTCACAAGCTTAATTATGTAATTGCTCTCAAATTACTTGCGTATAGAATTTCTTGCTTCCTATATAAACAACGCAATGATTCCATCATTTTACGCCGTAAGAATGGTTAAATCCCGTCAAATTTTTAACTATTCCATTGTAATTTATCATTTTCCATATTGTACTCTATTTCTTAACAATATACTATGTAATATTAAAAATGTAACTATAATATAACATACTATAATTTATGCAGAAAACTCGCTCGTAATTTATGTGTGAAGTTTATCAACAAACGTGCGATTTTTAAGGAAGAAACATTTTTGAGAATGTGATTACTCACCTCGAACTACTATCGATATTGAGAATATGTGGAGATGTACCTTTACTCCCACACAGTGCTTCGTGACGTCTTGCGTAGACACAGATGTAGACTCCATCATTTTTACATCTGCCAAACTGACACCACAGATTCTCACGTGTAGCTTTAAGATTATAAGAATTCATAAACATCGACATTTACAAAGCAAGGACAATCATTTGTAGTAGTATTTAGACAGAGTAAATATATTATAACTACCAAACCATTTATCCAACTATTTCGTTCAAGATATGAAATATCCTTCCCATTTACCTAATATACCAGACCAAACTAGGTAGAGAAATGTTAATCCTTTTATCTGAGGCACAAACATTCCGGTTCCAAAACGTTCCGTTCTGTTCGGTACGCAATACAGCGAATAAAGCCCAGAAAACCATTAATGCAGCTACAAAATACGTAAGTTTTGCTGTATTCTATTACTCATTACGTACAAACATTATTATTCTATGATTTGTTTCTGGTTTCTGCTTCGCATAATACGCATATACTTAATTCCACATAAATTTCAATGTAGACAGATTTCTTCAGTGGCTTGCAGGATTTATAATATACTAATTTAATACTCATCATTTTAACTTCGCCGGCATGGACAAGTACCTTAATTTACGCCATTCGACTTAAGTCTTTGTTTTATTTTTGTAATTACATTTTGTAGATAAACATTATAAGGCAGTTCTTGTAATTTGAAAATATTGTCAATAAATTTGTATCTTATATGCGTCATGTTTGTGTTTGATTAAATATATTTATTTTGTACAGTCTATACACAAACGTTTGAAGTTTATTGGTGTTGTAAAAATTATATAATATTAAAACATTTTGTTGTATGAAATATTATATTAGCGATAAAAACCTGAAGACGACGGTATTACCCGTCGAAACATGTCGTTTTAATAAAAAGCGCTAAAAAAATATAATGTAAAATCGTATTTACGATTAAGAGCGCTAATGTAATATTTTATACAACAAAATGTTTTAATATTATATAATTTATACAACACCAATAAACTTCAAACGTTTGTGTATAGACTGTACAAAATAAATATAAATATATTGTCAATAAATGTTTAACTATGCGTTCACTAATATATTCCACAACTCATAAATATATATTTATCTGGATTAAATGAACATCGGTATATATTTAAGTAGTCCATTGTGGCTTTTATCATGTTAAGATATTCAGTTTATATTCTGGGTGTTCTACTAGCAGTCTGAATCGCAAAGTAGTTTAGCTAGGAATCAGACGGGAATCTTGAACGTGTTTCTTAGTCTTATGTCACTTTTTCGCAATGTCCTCGTCCACACAGCGCGATGTATTTGTTTTAAATTCTCTTGAGAGAGAAATTTCGTTCCCGCATGTCTGAATCAGCCGCGCAGTGTCATGTGGGTATTCCCAGTGTGTGCTTGGTATGGTTTACTGATGTGCTACTTCACTGAACCGAGCCCCGCGAGGGATTCAGTGTAGCAGTTCCCAGGACTGTTTTACGACTCACGGCATTGAACGTTATGCCTCGGCCGTCTTGTAATTTTTTGTTATTCCAACGAATTGTGACTATTGTGGTTTAATCTTAGTTTCATTTACAACAGACAGACCTTTATATAAAAACAATGTTAAAAAATCGTGACTTCATTTATTTACTACGCTGACACTAGCTCAGATTATATACGTAGCATTGAATGCTAGGGTGATTAATGAAAGTTTAATTGGAAAAGATATGGAGAAAAGCGGTTGTGGGTTAATACAACATACTATCTCGGCATTTTTAGTGATAACTAGGGAAAATCACGAAAATTCTAAGTAAGATAGCCTGTGTCTGTCCCGAGATTAGAAATCGGTGCCTTCCGCATGCGAAGTGCTATGTTACAACAGGGTATATTTTGTCTTTAAGTTGGGATAAGTTTGAAAATTCTTTCTGGGTTATTTCGCTGTGTAGTCGTGTCGAAGTAGACTAACGTTTTTTGATGAATACTGCATGGAATGGATTCTGTGAAATTTCTTTCTTATAAATGTTTATTTTCGTGTTTTCGTAAGAATTGATTTTATGGAAAATATCTGCTGAATTTCTAAATAAGCGATGTTTCATAGTGTTGAAAACTGAATAATAATCGGTGTGTGTTAATATAATTTGGGGTATATTTCAATTCTTTTGTAAAACATTTTTTTATTCTTACAGGATTTATTTTCATATACATTATAGAACATTATATAGCATAAAAAGAATATTTCTGAGTTATCGTTAAATGATGGAAATGTATGTTGGTTATTCAATAAGCGTAAATTGAGGTGAGCAATTATTTTAAATTGATACCTCATGAAACTTTGCAGACGTTAGAGCGCTCAGAAAGCCTTGTGAGAAAAATTTTGCTGTTAAAATTGTTTAACGTCTATTAGCTGTTCATCTTACAATAACACAGAAATTTAAATTTTATAATATACAACCATGCACGTTCCTTGTATGTTAGCAAATTTAATTTTAATTTCAGCTACAATTATGTGCCGGCAGCTAGAGAAGAATGATTAAATGTAAATGTTATATAAATATTTTTATTAATAAAAAAACAATTTTTTAAAATATTAATATATATGTTAATATTTTACATCAAGATCGTGTTTACATTTTTATGAACATCACTTCATAAATTTGATCTGTTTATGATTATGCCTGTTGGTGGGATACAAAGAAAAAACGTTAGCTGAAATAAAGTGCCATATATAGTATCTCATAATTTCAAAGGGTTTTTAATTTTCTGGCATTGCTCATTTAAGGATGATCATATGCATAATTCACAAATTGACATGTCCTTGACTTTCCTTCGTACCACCTTCGATCATCTCCAAACGAGAGAGTGTACATCATTTTACGACCTGTAAATATCAAACTACTAAGATCATATTTGCCAGAGAACAAAACAATTGTCAAGAACACTTATACTTCTACATCGGACAAGACAATTATAAAACTAATTTAATTTACACTACATGTAACAACACGTAATAAACATTAACATTAAAGTGTTACGTTATACATAAATTGTTTTGGCAACTGCTTTAATTACCCTGTTTTAGTTTACACCAACTAATGTTAGCATAATGTATTTACATAATCTGAATTGTTAATTTGCAGTTGGTTAATTCCACTTAATTATCACTGCTATTTCGATCGTCACTCTTTCTGTTGATCAGCTACACGTAGCTTTGGTCTGAGGCGTCTTCTCAACTTTTTAGAGCAGCATCGGGCCCTTACCTGCAGGACGAAAACAGCTTCGTTACTAAACACATCTTCTGATTTTAACACGATGACACTTTGTTTTACATATCCTCAAGTATGGTAATTTGATTCAACGCATTCGGAAATTTCTACATTATTTTTCAGTATGAGTAATGAATTTTCTTTATAACGAAACCACGTAATTCAACTACTCTGTCTTCAATCGATATTTAATTTAATATATTCATTTTGTTGTTTCATTTATTTTGCTTTCTTCTTTGTGCTTATTTTAATTAGTAAGAATGTTGATTAGTATACCGATAGAAACAAATACTTCCTTTACTTTCATTCATATTTATCTAATTACATGGAACAAATTTCTTCTTGCTTTTATGACTTTTGTTGTGCTAATGAATAAAGAATTCGTTATCATCTTTACAAGATCTCACACAATTGAGCTTTATAATGAGTCGGTTTAATCCATTCAACAGTAACATCACAAATGTTTAAGATTATTGATATTACTATTGTCTCATAAATTAGTTAAACTTAAAAGTGGTCTCTTCCCTACATATTTTCTGGCTCAAATTTCTTTAAGATATTTTATCTCCGTCCATGCTTCTTGTCCTTCCTATTACATAATCTTACTTTAATAATATTTGTTTAAAGGTACAAATTATAATTATGAATCTCTTCGCTGTCCTGTTTCCTACAGCCTTTTGATTCTTCTAATCTCTTAGGTTAAAATTTTTTTCTTCGCACTGCGTTCTCATACGCTTTTAAAACAATAACACCCTTTCATGCGGGAGACCAAGCTTTTCACCCTTAAATGAATTTATAGTTTTTATATTTAAATATTTCGATTGTTAGTGGAAGAGAAAGATAGTTTCTGAAATTAATTTTATCAAACATTTCCTAAATTTATTCTTATTTATAGATGTATTGACTTAGATAAACATATAAAATTATTGCTTATTAATTAAAACATATTTTTGTTTAATGACATTTCCCTTAGGCCTAATCAGTAACTTTTGAGTGAACTACAACTTTTGAAAATCGTGCAGTTAATATTATATTGCGTCATTTATATCATTCTTATACAACTCGCCAGACTTTTGTACGTGTAAGCAAGTGATACTGGATCTAAGATGGTCATTACTTATGTTCGATATTTAATAAATTACAGCAAATTTACATTTCAGTAACCCTTATAACTTGTATTACAGACTTGTGAGTTCGAATTTCGTATCACCCGGAATTCTACTGAGGGTTTCATGGACTTCTTTAAAAATTCCTATAGAATTTCAGAATAGACCATGGCCACTTCCTTCTCTGCATACAGCCATCTCATTTCGATATTCAACATTAAATATGTTGGGACATGACAATTTCGTCATTTATCATATTAAAGAAGCGTCCATGTTATAGTGTATTGGATTTGATACTAAAAGAAAGATTTACTAAATTAACATCTTAAATTATAGTGTCTGTATTAACCATTAGATGTATTAAATTTGTTTGTATGTAAAGCTTTAAATAACTGTTAATTATATATGTAATTAATGTTTTTACGAAATTAATTATAATCAGCAACGAAACAATTTTATCGAAGTTATTTCTAAATTAATTCTTTTACGAATTTTCACTTTAAACTAAACATATGACAGAGTCTAATATAATACAATCTTTTAATAAATTTCCACTTATTTTGTATGCGACAATAGCAATTCGTATGACATCATCCAAAACTCCACTTCAGTAGATATCGTCTTGTTAAATATGGGGTATTTTTTACATAATTATGATAACACTGACTAACACCAGAAATATCATAGTGCATAAAATCACCGCGATCATTTTAGCTTCTTTGGTTAGAGCACCCCAGTAGAATTATTTGTCATTTTAAATTATGTGACGTTTGTTACATCATCTGTCGCTTGTCATTAGTTATTATTTATTTTTAGTTTAACAATTACTAAAATATTTTATCACATAACTGAGGCTTAATTCAAGCCGAACAATCAAGCTCAAATCCTATATAGCATGTCCCACAAGCCGTAGGAAAACTCTGTTAGTCGACAAAATACGAATAAATGTGTTTAGGGAAAAATTGTTACAAATCGTGTGATTATAATAAAAGTGTTGGAATCTTTTATCTACAACTGGCCGTTTAAGCGCCATACTCTATATATTATAAATGGTAAAATATTGTGCCGTGTTGCCACGTTAACATAATAGCGACGGACAGATGTCTTCACAGAGCATGGGGATATCACTGGACAATAGGTCACAGTGAAGGAAAGGAGAGCTACAGGACACAGGAAGCGAAAGTAACGGCTAGCGAACTGCCACGTCAATGTAGCAACACCGCTCGTCCTAGGCAAAAGAATTTAAAACAATATTAATTGCAGTATGATGAATTGTAATAAATTTCCTTCAATATATTTTACTCTATTTCGACAAGTACCAGATTTGCATTGCACTTATGGGGCATCTGTATATCATGATGACTTTAAGCTACACATGTTTTAATAATAAGCTCTAATTTTATTTGCATTATAATAGGAACTATTTAGCACAGTGAATACTTACCTACCTCGTCCTACGGTATGTGAATATAATTAGGGACAGTGTGATCATTATCCAGGTATGGGAATGCGTGGTCTCACTATCTGAAAGAGAAAAACTTTTTTTAATTTCGAAAATGGGATATCATTAACGAAATTCTTAATGGTTATAAGACAGTTGTTTAGTTTCAGAAAAGAAACTTTTCTCTTGTGTTTAGAACAAATTATGTAATTCTAAATAATTTCGAATCACTCTTTCGTGCGAATATTTGGTATTTAGACAACTTGAAGTTATAGGGAAACTTAAAAGCGATCTGCTACCGGAAAAAAATTATAAATTGTCTTATATGTTACTTCCCAGCACACTGAAATATTGTTTTAGTATCGTAAAGTATAATTCTGTTATTACATATACTGTTAACTTGTTCTGTTGTTGAAAATAGTTTAGCGACGCTGTATCAGTAATGGAGTTATGTAGACCGTGAAATAATAGGATTCATTATTGTATGCAATAAAGTGAAAAGGATTGTGTGGTAAGTAAATGTTGATTAAATAAGAAACGCCACTGTGAACTCAGACAGTGTAACGTGCCCAAGAATCTGACTTGACATCTTTTCAATAAAACTTGAATTATTATCATTCGAACTAACCTGTTCATTTGTATAGCTTAGCGCGTGTTTCGAGTTATATTTGAGATTTAAAAAGAAACATTAATTTGTTTACTTCACAGTCAAACCTCTACTAGTGTAGGAGTGTTTCAAGAGAAAAAAAGTATTTGTGGCTTTTAAACCCCTGAAACGCCTGTGGCTTATAAAAAATAATTTTAAAAAATGCTGACTCTGTATCAAATGATCGGGGTGAAACAACACGAAAACAAGATGAAAGAATTTTCTTCAATATTTCTGACAAATGTCCAGGGTATATTGTGTGTGTCTTGTCGTGTCAAGTTGAGCCTGGCGTGCGGTGTTCCATGCAGAGGGTTGCTATGAAATTACTATGCTTATATTATAGAAACGGCTCACGGTACATGAGACATAATACAGTAACACTATAAAATATAAAACATCCATGCAGACAGACTGAGAAAATTGGAGGTAACCTGTGTTTATACTATTGAAAAATTTAATAAAATGATGTACTAAGGTACACATTATTTTGTTCCAACAAACCCATATTTTTGTGCTTGTGCTAGAAATATAAATTTGTTCTTTGTGATTTACCGTATTCATTATTTAATGTCGGTTGATGGCCGAGATAATAAAGTGATCAATAAAGTGAAATAAAATTTCATTACGTACGCGAGATTGAATACAGGTTTTTAATGTCTGTGTTTATACGTGAACTAACAGCATGACACAAAATCCATGTTCAAAATTTTATGGACGATCAGTTGAAATTTCACCTGATCCAATGATATCCGGTAGCAGAATTAGAAAATTCTGCCAGTTGACTGGTGACATAATCTGTTCAGTTGACATCGCCATAGGTAATGTGGTTAGTCGCTCGCTTCTCGCCGCAAAAAGCGGGTTTGTACTTAGGGCAGACTGTGCGGGATATCTGGTGGACAAAGTGGCACTGCGACAGGTTTCTACCAGTGTCCTTTGGTTTAAACTGGCTCCGTTCTCAGTTTTCTGGGGGATTGACAATGGGTCTGTCAGCTGCACAGTTCCACAGAGACATGGTCTCAAAACCGTCATAACAGTCGTCGCTTTACGAAGATTCTCATTACGACATTATTTATACTCATATGAACTTTTATAAGGAACCGCTTGGTTCGTCACCCGAACACGAACTAGCTCACCCGAAGTCTTCCGAAAAGAGCCGAACACGTACTTCAGTGAAACCAGAAGTACAAGTGTTAGTTCGTCTTATGCGGTGCTGCTTTTGTGCGCGTCTTTTAAAATATTTTGCTCTTTTTAACAGTTAAATAGCACAAAAGTCTATTTTAAGTTGCTTGTATGTTTCGTTTCAGACAATAAAATTGCTGGTTTATAATTTTTGGGGCAATTTTTCAGTCGTACGGGAACCTAACCCTGAATTATAACGTTGTGTTTATGGGAAATGGCGACTCGCTTTAAGAACTCCCTGCAGGAACGTAACTATTAATAAGAACGGGGACTGCATCTCCCCTTCCCCAGAGACAGAGTACGATGTGAATATTCAGAATTTCCCTCCGAAGAAGAAAGCAGTTAGTGGTCAGATGGGATATGAATCAGTCAAATTAAATACCGTTTTATGAGAGACTATTTGTTGTGCTCTTGCATTTCTAACTTGTATACTGTAGGAAAAGGGGAGGCATTCTTTCCGAACCTACAATAAGATCGTTCGGCAACATGGCGGAGAGCGTGTTCTTTGTTGTGGGAAAAGCTTTGTAGTGTCCTGGTTAGATGGACTCTTTAAGTTGTTGCATGTTGGGGTCTTCTGTATCCTGATGCTGTGTAGTGTTGTTTCGTACATAAAGATGGAGACTGTATGTCCTTCTGAATCGTTTATAGACATGAACAAGTCCACGCGGCTTTAATAAGGGTCAAATATATTAATGCTAAGAAACGTTGTGTTTCTTTGTATTTTGGCGAAAATTTTGCAGTCGAGGAAAAATTTTAAAAAGTTTAACGGAAATATATCATATAATAATGTTATTTTACCTTAATATTTAAAATACTTCTGCCTCTGTCTTTCTTTCTTAAAAATTATTTTTTTTTAGTGGAATCTTAATGTTATAGTCCCGCTCAATTTTCGGTCTTCTATTCAGTCATTTTAGAACAGATATCCCCAACGAAATTCTGTATGAATTTCTTCTCTTTCTCGCATGAGCTTTGTATCCAAACTTTCATAAGTTCCGTCATTTCATTAGCCTCACGATATTTGATCGGTACAGATCACTAAGATGCTCATTGGTTGGTTTATTTCCTTCTTCCCACTTCGTGTAAATACTTTCTTGAGTGCTTCTAAACTTGTGGCGTGCCCCTGAGAAATATTTTATGAACAACGAGCAGCCTACATGTGTCATAATATTCATTGTGGTTTCATGCAAACGATGTGAGATGTTCGCAGTGGATTAATTGAAAGTTGAAATGCAGTACTTGAAGAGAATTTTCTTTTTCTGTAATAAATCTGTCAATGCGATATGAATACATTGTAAATTTTTCACCTTAACTTACAAACAGCTAAACCCCAGGTCACAAAACATAGCGTAAGTTAACTTCTTTCTATGTTTTTTCTGTAGGGAGGAGTAATTTTATGAAGATTCCTGTCTACTGGGTTGTTGCGCTGTGTAGTATGCTAGAAGTTTATCGACGTTTTAGAGGTCCTTGCTGCCGAAGACAGCCATCTTCAAACAAGATCTAAACCCATTTATCGAAATAATTAGTCAATTATGCCGATGATAAGCGTCGCATGGTCTGGACTGTGGGTCGAATCCTGCTCGAAACATGCATGAAAGTATTCATCTTTCTGGTTTGTTGTGGTATCCTGTGTTGGTGCTCTTTACAGATTGGGTGTTGGCGAGGTAATTGAGGGAGAGAAGTGGTCCTAAACATTCTACTAACATTTCAGTGTGGCATTAACTTTCACCTGAGTTTTACAACACAGCTGTTCGTTTTATCATACCAGCGCTTAAACACAGTAGTTTGGGCATGCATAGTATTTGCTAGGTGTTGAGTTAATCTGCTTAACCATCTCTTAATCAGTGAAAAGTAAAGGTCTTGTGCCGGGTCGACCCCTCTTCTAAATTGTCCTAAATACTTTCGAAAAGAGGGTTCCGAAACTGCGTATAAGTAAGCGGTCTAGGTTTTCCAAGAACTGTAGAGACCAGGGAAAAATACGTGGAATTATAAATTATTGATCAAGGGTAGTTTCATTTGTTCACGCAAGGGTGCGTCCAGAATTGCCTTGCATCTGTTATATATTATAGTGACACATGTATTTTTCTGTATTACTTCAAGTGAAAAGTAAATGATTTTGTACCTGAGAGAATGCGATCGTAGTCAGAAATTTTTAGACAACTAATTTAAGGCTGAGATGAAACAATTTTAGATTGATTTATTTCAAAATCATTATCACAGCAATCTGAAAGAACTGCGAAATAACTTACCGATATTTGTAGGTCAGTCTGATTGACTTTCTGCTTTCGTAATTCTGTGTGACAATGCGTCATAGCCTTTTCGTTTATTGCGCGGTGCTTCGTGGATAATTCACAGGTTAAGTTTATGTAACAACTGTTCTGTCTTTCTCTGTTCTAACTTTCTGACGTAAACCGTCCGAAATAAAGTTGTAGACAACTTTTGCATTCCCATACACAGAACACCAAGTAATTTTAACCTAAATATTGTAGTTGGAGTATATTTTCAAACTTCGGTTGTCATTTAGAAGACGTTATAATCTACGCTTTTACAATCCACACGGTTATTTGTCCGAATGTGTTCAAATACTAGAGCCCGAGCGAGAAGTGCTGACACTTGCGCAAAGGACTGATTTTGGTCGTATGAGATGGACCCGTCCGAAGCACGTGCTAGAGGGGTGTCAGCTTCAGTTGGTTTGTAGCTCTAGCTGTGTTTAGTTCGGTGCGTCACCGCAGCTAAGGCTGTGCGACCCCCACTACTACTGAACTCCCCTCTCTCGGCTTACACATCGCGCATTTAGGTGCCACCACTACTCGCGCGACCTCTACACACATTCCTTTATATCTCTGTAAGAAACTTACGACATTGCGCATCCACTACTATATACCTTAATTCGGTCTATTTTTCAGTGGAAAACCACGAAGTGACACACATCAGTTCACTTAATAGAAAACATTTTGCAATCGTCTTGATCCTGTTCTAGGATAGCACAAATTTATTTCGAAAAATTAATATTTTAGTAATTAGACCACATTAATTAAAGACGGATAATATTCACGGAGGATGTAACAAGCTTTCGAGAAATGAGAAATGTACACACAATTTCAGTAGGAAACACTAAATGGAAGAAACCATTTGGCAGACATAAAATAATATCAAAAGCATCTTACAAAATAGATTGTGGTATATATTCATCTGACTCGAGATAAGAATCAGTATTGTGCTCTTATGAATATGTTAATATACCTTCGGGTCCCATCAAACACAAAAGGAATTTTTTGACTAGCTAAGCAACTTTCACCTTCTCAAAGAGGAATTTATACCTAAAGTTGGTTTAATAAAATTTAAAAATTAAATTTTTAATATCTTCCGTCGGAAATTAAGTGGTAGTGATTATTGTATAACTAAATTTATTGTTTTTCACTCATTTCTAAATTTTATATATATATTGAGTGATATCATACTTACAGTTTGTCGGTAGAGGAAGCCCTGAAATAAAAAACAGTATTATTAATAACAGATACTGCTTTGTGATTTATGTAAATTTTTCAGTAAAATATGTTATTATAACATATTTAAAACTGGAAGTATGTTTAATATATTGAATTAATTTTATGATAGAAACAGCTGGAAAGCCAATTACAAGCACTCACTAAAATAAGAAACACAGTAAAGTACAATTAAAACGAAAGAATAACTATAAGAAGAGAACAAAGCTGATTAATATCCGTAAGCAAAACACAACCTTTGTTAGAGAGGTCAATGTTCCTACAGACTGCACTGGCAGCAGAAACATCTGGCATAGGCACTGACCTTGAAGTTATGATTTATTTATACGACTCGTTCTTCAGTGCATGAGCACCTGCGGGTCCCAACGTTTCGTTGGTTCTGGTCTATAGACAGTTGGTAGGATTCCTTGGACGAGTGATCGGCCCGTCGCAAGGCCTCTAAGCTAGAATTAATTATAATTTCGAAAGTTTAATTTGTAGAGGAAGTGCCCTCAAAAGTCACATTGTTTTTGTTCAAAATATGTAAATATCTGCGTATGTTATCATAAATTTGGGGCATTTACCTGAGTGAAAGGGTCTTCATTGCAATGTTAAAAGTGAATGTACGAAATTCTGTTATTTTCCTTGTAATTAGACGATGACAACACTGTCAATGATGGAATGGTAATTTATTTCCCTTAAAATATTACCAATAATTGATGCATTAAGATGTCGTATTTTTAAATAGTGTTCTAAAAAATAATAAATTAAAAATTAAATTGTAATTACGTGAATTATAAAACAGAAAAAAATGACAAATTTATTCTTCTTTCTGAAATAAAATTTAATTTATTTTATTCAAGCTGTTTTCACATGGAAAACGACATGATTAAATATGCAAGGGAATTAGTGATCGTTGCACGATTTAACAACAATAACATTACATTATATAAAAATGTTATCTGTATTAATTGATATTGATAATTACTACGCATTGTTCTTATTGTATTCCTCTGTGGTTTTTCAGTTCAGTTTGTGTTGCCCAACTCCCTATTCACAATTTCGAAATCGTAGTTTTTGAAAATTCTCATATACTGCATGTGATTTTAGGATGTCATTGTGTCGATTATGAAGATAATCGTCTTCTCCAAACCTGCCACAATAAGAACTTGAAATCTTTCAAGTATTTAAACGTCAAAATAGGGTCTCACTGAACGTTCTTAAGTCGCAATCCGTTTAGTCAATGTGAATTTCTTTTGAAACAAGGTCACCTATCGCATGCGAGTATAATATTAATTTCTGTAAATCCTCAAGGTATCGTCTCATGTAGGGATACAGCATTGCAATCAAGAAGTTCGTTGTAAACCCTCCCGTACCTCGGATGCGCTGTTTAATTTAATCTAGCACGATTCAGAAGACTTCCAAAATGTTGGTTCGTGGAGTTTTTGGGGAGGCAGTACAAGAATTAGCATCAGTACTTCAGTACTTGTGGAAAAAGTCAGTTGGCCATTTTTAGTTCACTTTATCTCAATTATTGTGTTCAGTAAAGATATTTATTATGAATACGAGGTGCGATCGGAAAGTTTCAAGACTGTGTCAATAGAGGGCGAACCGGATGTAGTACGAGCTTCTGCCGCTAGGGGGTGCGGCCTACATTTATAGTGAGTCAGTGTGCCAGCCGGCATCATCGAATTAGCATTTGTTTCTTAGTTACGGGCGTTTTGGTAGTGCATTACACCGACCCTCCTGCGATTTCGGAATGGCGTGTGCATCAAAGTTTGCCAAAGACTCGCCAAAACGGCTACGGAAACCTATGAAATGCTAAAGCAAGCATTTGGGGAGTCCGCAATGGATCGTGCACAAACGTTTGTGTGGCATTCACGTTTTAAAAATGGCCGAACCTCTGTCGATGATGACGAGCGTTCTGGACGACCATCTTCGAGCACAACGCCCGAAAATGTTACGAAGAGTCGGCAGGCCATTCACGAAGATCGACGTCGTACCATCAACGACTTGTGCGACATTATTGGGATAGGCTATGGGACCTGTCAGCTGATTCTAAAGGAAGAACTCCACATGCGAAACCAAGGCTCCTGTCTGAGGACCAGAAGCAGAATCGACTTCTCGTTTGTCAGGAACTCAAAGATCTTGCAAGAACCGACCCAAACTTCCTTTCTAAGCACCTGAGATAAGTGTACGGGTTTTTATAGGCGCAGTCTAGAAACTTTCCGATCGCACCTCGTACAAACAGTTTTAGAGATGAAACGATACAACTGTGAAATGAGAGTTGAACTAAGTAATTTGTTTTTAAGCAAAGATTGAATTACATGAGTAATGAATATAAACACCGTGAAGGTGATATGAAAGATACTTTTCAGACGTAAACATACAAATACATCGATGTCCTTTGAAGAACAACGTTGCGCATGAGACCATAGAGACTGCGGAATTACGTTACGCTTATCCTGCCTAAGTGAAAAGTGTTGCAGTTGTGTTAAATAAACTGAGAATTGGAAATTAGGATAAAAGTACAGAATAGTGTTTTAAATTAAAACTGCGTACTTCACTTGTCCTTTTGTCGGAAAATCCGGTCTTTCGGCTTTCATTACGTCGCCACCTATTTCCCGCTGATCCCTTGTGTAAACCTTGAGGAAAACCTAATTCAGCGAATTAGTCAGACATTAAAACGACTTTCAATAACCCAGCTGTAGTAGAAATAACATTGTTTAGCGTTGTGGTCGACTGTAATTTGATGGTTTCAGGGCCGACACGACAATTGTATTTGACCCTGAAGATCGACTATCGTGACTGTGATTTTCGTAGTTTTCTCAGTCTCTCCAAGCAAATTCTGGGTTGGTACCTTAAATTAAACCACGACCGCTTCCCTGTACACAATCTTCCAGTTCATTATTTATCAAATCAACCTATCATTGCACGCTTTATATTCGTTAAATAAATCACAAATTAATAAATATCGGTAAATATTATCGTAATAATATGTATTGATGTTTGAAAGGAGGTAGTCGTTAGACGAATAAATGTGAGGGTACCAAAATGTAACTTTATGAGAGGTAGAATGGTCTGAATGGAAGAATTTTTGAGTTCGAGTTTCGTAGGAAACATGCTCCATTACCATCGTTCAAGCAGTTACTCAGAATATTTCGTTGGTTGACACACCTCAGCAGGTTTTATATTTAAGGATAGGATATCATTAGTAATAACTGTGCACTCTACCGATGTTTTCGTAACAGACAGTAGATTACCTGCTGAAGCGATGGAGTCGGACAGACGGAGTGGCAGTTGGAAAGGCAACTCTCACGTTAACTGTCGCTTGACTCTGTCTCATTCCAATGGCGGGCTTTGATGTTAGAGTGTTAAACCTTCAGGTTCTAATGCCACAGAGGTAGAGTTAGATAGAGGAACCTAACACAAACTATTTATCGATTTTATTAGTTGTACTACAAATTATCGCTCTGCTCAGACAGTCAGCATGTATTATGTTTTATGTACGAGAAAGTATGAGAAGCAGGAATTCAATAAGAAGGTACCAGGTTCGGTTCTCGATCAACTATCCTCCGAACTTAGTTGAGGGTTTTTAGGTATTTAAACAGTCTCTTTAATCAAATGGTATGGCGGTATTTTAAATAGGCTATGGTCGATATATTAGGTTCACAATGACAAGCAAAAGTTCAGTAAAATACACGAAAGTCAGGACATGCCAGCAATTTTATAAATTGAGCTACTTGCAGTGGACAACGGACTAGAGCCTACAACAAAAATGTGACTGTACATTCAACTAAGAAACTTCCAGCAGAAAACATGGAAGTACAGTTATTTAAGTCGAAATGTCTTTAGTAGAATTTCGTACAAAATGATGATAATCGTTTTGGGGGACATGATCATAACCGCGGTATAAAGAGGGCCTATGTTCTGTTAAACATCATAACATGTGGTCCCTGAATTTTAATGATTTCATTTTATTTTATTACATTTTTATTTAATTTTAAATTTATTTAATTCAATGTCCATTCTCTGTCTGGTGCAAGAATTAATTTTACTGATGAATGGAGGTTAATTATGTATTATCCTTGCCGTTGTAGATATTTTCAGGGTCAAAATATAAAGTACGCAAACTTTTCTATCCAGAATGACTGTTATAGAAAGTGAAGAATAAAAAGAATAATTCCAATTGTAGGAGAAATGTTGAGCGGAGAAGAGGCGATATTAAATATATTCTCTGTCCCTCAAGGTTAAATTCGTATTTTATATATCTGAAGACCTCACTTATACATAAATTTAGACAGACCGCGTCGTTAATTCAATGTTGACTATTAATATTGCACAGTGTTTTTAGAGTAACTAGGCCTGCCTTTTCTAGGTGTGGCGTTGGAACATAATACCGAGTAGAATATTCTAGGTAGACTTAATATATCTGAAAATACAGGCAACTCTCGGTTTAAGAACGATTTCCGTTCCAAGACGTTGTTCGTTATGCGTATCTTGCATTCCTGAGCTTTTACGATACGTTCGAATACGTTAGCAGCCATTTTATGGTGTTAAAACCATGTGCTATACAACATTACTTTTGTGATTGTGAGGTGTAGGTATTGCAAAACAGTGACTTTGAAGATGGTAACCCATCGTGAGAACCTGAAATCTCATATACAATTAATTTGCTTTCATAATTATACGCGCACCTCGACAGTTTATTTCGTTATTGCAACATGACTATGGCGATAGTCATTCCGGTATATGAAATACAAAATGGTGTGTCGAAAGTTTCACTAGAAAATTTAAGTTAAATTTTACTTTTTTAACTTCGCTTTTGATTCGTTTCTGTTGCAGAGTAGACTCTGAACGTATATCTTGGATATAATGAATTTTTTTTCCTTACGATAAAATACCTGTGTGCCATATTGGATAACTTCCAGTAACGATTACTTCTTTGTCTAAGTTTTACTTTGTGAGATCTACAACTTTGTATCTCTACTAAGATTAACTATGAAATTCAAAACTTTAAATAAGTATTTCAATAACTGTCAAGTTTCCAATTCGGTCGTATAAATATGGCTGGTTGACATAACTGAATTCCCCTTTTGTAATCAATAACCAATTATGGGAGTGACTAGCTGACGAAGCTCCCACTACGGTACGAATTGAAATTAACTTGATAGCGGAGGGACATCCTACAATTCGTTGCAATCTTGGAAAGAACTTAAGGGTTACAACTGAGAATTAAACTTGGGTTTTACCCGTAATCTTGTAGAGCGGGGAAAATAAGGGTAAGTCGAAGACGATAGAGTTCTTCATGTCTCCAGTTAAAAGTGTTTAAATTGCCTTAACATATCCTGTAGTGTGGCTATATAGCGGAAAGAGCATCACTACATATTTCTACGTATCGGTTAAATTGCTAGAATAAGATGTAAGTTGGAAAACAGTGCGACATATAGGATAAGAATCAAATTTACTTGTTTTTTTATATAGCAACAAATGTTTTAGAACGTATTAAACATTATATTATTTTAGTTTAGTGTTCTAGGGGAAACCGCCTCAAATTATGACCGAAAACGTGTAACTAAATAACTAACATAATGAACTATAATTTTTTAGAATCTAATAGTAAATGAACTTTTACATTTCAGGGGGAAGGCTGAACTTTTGACTATAGCTGAGCGACTGAAAAGCATCTTACATAAATATGTTAATAGGCGCTATAACACACAGTTAATTTATTCGGAATTACGAATCTACGCATGTGGTCTTTCTTTCGTAACTAAATCACATGCATTTTTTCAACATAAATAGTTCATATACTACTTCTAAGACATTTAATTATTTAAACATATTTAAATTCTATTTTCCCTTTTTGAAAGTAATGTTCGACTGAATCAAATCAGTAGCGCGGATTGCATACTCGTGAGAGAGAAATTTTACTTTTGATAAAGAAATACAGATCTCGTTTCAGACCACCTTTCTTGATTCAGCTTGCAGCTGTCAGCGCATTCATACTTTTAACAGAACGAATATTTACAAATGGCAGGTTATGGATCATCATATTACTGACATATCTCACCTGGCAATTACCCCCCGTTTCACACCGTCACTGATGTGGCTT
>NW_019059744.1:960216-976912 GCF_000696155.1 Zootermopsis nevadensis
AGTGGGACAAACTTTACTTTACTTTACTTTACTGAAGAACCGAAAATGTTACAGCGCATTTATTTTTGAAAATCACATTCGTTTCACAAAATTGTCTATGTTTGGTCTTCTGGGTTGTAACGCCATTGGATTCTGAAGATTAATGCAGTATGTTTCCACGAATCATTAGTATCTACGTACAATTTTACACAGCGTTACAAATCAGAAGTTCGTTACTATATTTATCGCTGTAAAAACATCAAATTTGTAACTGCCGATCTTTATAGAGAACTTTTCTGGACTATTCATGAACACAGATTGACAGTAATTAGTATAAGAATTTAGAACAAAACTCTTTTACATTGTAGTATTTTGTTATAAAGAAACAGTATATTCTCTTTACCTTCCAGCAAGTTTGATTTGCTTATGTAATCCCCACAATGGCGCTGTATTACTCGTGCATCTTTGTTCAATTAGTGTCGTATTTCCAGTCATTCTACCCCTCTTACACGTTAATATAACGACGCACTAATCCCCGGTAACTACACAGCTAGTGTTGTTCCATCGTATAACGGATTCGTTAGCGCGCGTTTCAGATTACATGAAGCAACAAGGAATTCTCCCATAATTATTTGCCAAGATGGTTGAGAGTCAGTGTCATATAAAGTTTCACTACGTCTGTACTGAGACGAAGCGAGGTTAATAAACCGAAACGCACTCCTGTAATCTGCACTTGTCTTCTGACTGCTATATTAAATGTAATCTCGTAGAGCCAAAATTGTATTATGCGTGGAAATTCAACTTAAACTACAGGATTGGCGTTTGTTACAAGGAGAGTTAAGACAACTGAACGTTATACGATATTTAATGGTCGTCTCACAAATGTTTGTTGTGTGGTATTTTTTACTTTACTTCTGTTGAAAATTTGCCGTGATCTGGCAATAATCGATAATATGCATAAAAGATAAATTTAAATTTATTTTATAAGTATGTAATTCCGAAACGTAATATCTTGATTCGAGGAAAAATTCATGGAAAAAAATTACCTTGGACATGACAGAGGTGAATTTGTTTCAAACAGGACATTTTGTATACGGTCTACTAATTGATGAAGAAGTACTTATGTAAAACTCTAGACCTGTTTCATCCAATGCTGTTAGGGTAGTAATATATAAATATTGTGTTTAGGCACAATATGCAACTTAGTTGGTAGAAACAATGAATTTGACTTACGGTAGTAGAGAATTAGTTAAACTTTTCTTTTAACTTCAGGCATATTAGAAAGAACGATTCACCAATCGAGTATTTAACTACGTGATATAAAGTAAAATTAACTTGCACAGTTTTATATCCTTCATTTGTTTCTGTCATTCAGTTTACAGTAGACATATTTATTAATACGTTTTGTTAAATTGAGCATTTTGGAATACAAAGATAACAGTCCTACATTTGATCTCTTTGTAATAAATTAATGAAGTGGGCATAAAATACAACAGATCACTTTCAGTAAGCTTAATTAATTTGTGAATTTGTTAATTTGTTTTGATAGAATCTAATTTTGGAGTCATGACTTGTATTTTTAATAATAGAAATTGCTTAACAATATGACAGTAATCAGAATCTAAACTGCATAAAAATAATTTTTTTGCGAGTAATTCTTTCTGTACGAAATGTTTAACGGAAACGACAGGAGGGATTTGCATTAAGAACAAATACGTAGGAAGTGATAGAATGCAGATATAATTCAACAATAATGTTGGTAAAATGATTTATAACAACCTTCATTAGTTTTTTAAAATTAAAATAATATTTAACTGATAACGACGATTTTCTGAGTTATTGGGTCGTGCAGCCTGATAGAAATCGTTCGACGTTTCACAGGTACTTACTGCCTTCATCATGAAGGAGTTGATGATGGAGGCAGTAAGAAGGTCTGAATCTTTAATAAACTCCCACCACAGTACACGGCGCAATGCGCCTTAAGTAATTTATCTTCATTCTGGCCGACGCGAGAACCTAAAATGTTACAGTATTATATATATTATATAGTATATATTATATATTTTCCCTCTGAGACATTTCTTTTTAAGTTGTGCTTTCACTTCAATCTCTAACCATATGTGTATTCCAATGGGACGATTTGTCTGTAATCGTAAATTCCAAATTGGCTGATATTTAGAATATATTCCCATTACGTTCCGAATTGATTCCAGTTTGCGTTGACTGGTTTAATTATTCATATTAAGTGGACTACTGGTATTAATTAAAAGATTAATCCTAGCTGTACAAATAATTGAAAGGTACATCAATGTCGATCAACAAATTAATGTCAAAATTCATTGCACTATATGAAGTCGATTACAAGGATTCATAATAAAAATTTGGCAACTGTCTCGATAAAAAAAAACAGATGTATCGCAAATGAGAACATGATAGTGAGGAGTATATTTGTATCTGCGATACAGGATTTGAGAGGAACACACAAAAAATTGCACAGTGAACAGCTTCGTAATTTCTTGTTATTTCTATTTAAATACGAAACTTTCAAGGATGTCTCTAGATTCTGTAAATGTAAATACTGGTACTTTTATGAAAATTTTTGTCTTCTCGGTTGTTGCGCCACGTAGTATGGTAGATGTTCACCAACGTGTCAGAGGTCATGCTACAAGGCGGAACAACCCAGAAGACAGAAATCTTCGTACTCACCGCTGTGAAAACCTAAAATCATAAATTTAAAAAAAATTATCTTTCTATGTTGTTTATTTGTTGATCTTTTCAGACCACATCTATTAAAATTTTGGTTATTAGATACGAAAATTGAATGATTTTAAAGATTTGTTCGTGGTGATATTTTGTTACAGTAAGCCTTATGCATTATAATATGAAGCCTTATACTCATATATTTGACACGTGTCAAAATGTGCTTCACTCCATAAGTAACAGTTATTCATGATAATGAATGTCAAACGAATAACCGCCATTGGCTATGAATTTGAAAAGTAAGCTACCTGCAGATTCTTTCTTCTATAAATGTTTTTTTCTTCCTGACACTAATGTAGCTGTTTTATAATTGAATGTATTTTACATCACAGTGTCCTACTGAATGTATTGACCGAGGGATTAACTCCCCTGCTCTTTATTTGCTTTGTTCCGGATTGAGACCTCGAACCTGGGTATCACGAGTGAGGCGTTTCATGATATTCATTTTTCTAGTCACAATGTAGGTTTAAACTGAAGTTTTACCCGTTTTTCATCTCTTTGATTTTGGCTACATGCTCCGCCTATCTTATTTTCCTTTATTTATTTATCCGAATTATATTTCGTAAAGATTTAGATGTGTTAGGTTACTCATTGTGTAGTTTTTTAACACTTTTGTTAGTTTTATGTTTTACGTCCAACTATTCTTCCCATAATTCTGCTCTCAGACACTCGTCGAAATTAAATGAAATATAATTTACTCAAAAAATACAAAATAAAGTTTGTAACAAACCTATGTAAATTAACTGTTAAATATTCTATAGCATTTTTATCTTGTAAGGTCAGGCTTGTAGAAAAAATTGATTTAAATATATTTACGTTTAGTAAAGCCAATTATTATTTCATTCTTAGTTATTAATGACGCAAATTCAGTACATTTCGGTCTTCGCCATCTTAGATCTCATATAACATAGACTGATGTAGCATATCTTGTTATTAAATGTATGTTTCCCCATGAAATATATTTATAGATGATTGATGTGTGTTACTCTCCCTGGGGTAAGAACTTTGTGTATCAAGAACAGAGACTGTGCATTTAATGATAATGTCTGAGACACCTGCACTTAGCTTCAGGCTATTTGAACTCGATACATGGGCGTCTACTTGTCTGAATGGTTACGCAAGTGAGCAGTGACTGGCATATTGTGACGTATAACAATGCAACACTTCCCGAAAACGAAAGGGAGATCCCTGAAACGTGACGGTACAAGTGGCAGGTCGTGTTACGTTGAGTAGCGTAGAAGTTTCTGGAACTCACAGATCTCTCACGTTGGTGGGTCCATCCTGTGAGTGTGACTGTAAAGCTGGTACGGGAAGGTTTGCCCTTGGAGACGGCCTGTCAGGTGGAATAAAGGCGCTGTATCTTAAATATTTTACACCTTAAAGGAGAAAATGTTGAAATACTTTCCATCTGACGAGCATTTTATGGATTAAGCGGTAATACTTTCATTTATTTGTGTTATTATTCAGTCTGTCCAAAAATATTTGGACACTGCCTTCGAGTTAACTACACAGATTTCTCCCAAAATATTTTTAAATCTAAAATTAATAACACGCCACTCGACACTGTAAAGTATAGAATTTTACAAGAAAAACAAATACATAAACAATATATAATAATTCTGTGAACAATCACATGATTTAACTGACTTTCTTTATCAAATATTCATAATGAAAAGTTTAAGTTTGCAGTAAGAAATATATTTGTGGGTTAAAATGTTAGAATTTCTGTTCTTCTGGATGTTTTACTGAGGCTGTCTACGAAGTTGTTATTATTCAAACTTAGTATGTATCCATAATATTATCGACTCGAAATTTTGACCATTCTAACATCATTATACCCAAAGATAGTTATTGCTTTCGCAACTTTGTGAATCAATACAGACATTGTTGGATTGAAATTTATATCGCTTTGTGTACACTGACAAGCAATAAACTCTGTTTTCAGATTTTGTTCGTCGTATTTCATACCATTACAAAAATATTTATGCATATTGGATTTATCTGCCTCAGGGTAAGGGCCAATGGTGGACTTCTGTGTACATGGTAATGGACCTCAGAGCCCGTGTAAGAGGGGACATTTTTGAAAATCTCAGCTACTGTAAGCTTCTCCAGAAGGACTCTGAACTATGGAAAAAATCATCTACAAAAGATTTACGTACATATAGTACCTCTTAGATATGAAAAATATAGGAATCTGGATGGAGTATGTAGTAGTGTATTTGAGAATATTAACAACAAAACATTTCTCATTCGGATAACCGACAACTGTATCGGGATTCGAAACTGGTACGTTGCGATAGCCATTTGTATAACAGCCTGATCGATCTTGGTTCTTTGGCCTTAAAATTTTGTACAAGCGGTACTGATAACATTTGCTTTTTATGCGTTTGTTCTTACATACGTAAATTTTATCCCATACAATTTTAAACGTAAAGGCGTGTCTGTTCGCTTTTCTGTTTATCTGTTTGCTAAGACGTTTCTGAATTAATGTGGCATTCAGAGTATATATAAAATGTGGCGAATTTAATTATGCACGATGTGTATGTGTTTATATATATTATTTATTTATTATAGTGTTCTGTCTGACGACAGGTCCATATGAACAGGATCCTTCCATCCTTTTCTCGGACTGGGACCTGTTCATATACGTTCTTGGCAGATGATCCAGAAGTGGTTTGACATTGCCTTCTTCTGTGTGTGAATGGAGTAATTGTGGGGATGCCACGGAGGAAAACCCCGTGTTGCCTAGACCACGGCCTTGACCAACACAATGTGTGTGTGTGTGTGTGTGTTTTTTCAAATACATTCTAATAACTAAATTAAAGTACCATAATGATTCTTAAGAAGCTAATAATCTTTAAGGTAGACCAGAAATTTGCGACTTTTTGTGGAACCTGAAGGTTCATTGCCATGTTGACAAAGGCAAGACAAGTGTGAAGCCCCCTGTAATACTTGATAACATGTCGTTTTACACGTCAAGACGTGGTTAGCCAATACACGAAATTGGAGCAAAATTTCCTTGTCGGCTGTCCGCGACAGAATTTTCATATATTTGCATCTGTCTCTCACGTATGGTGACCATCTCTTCCAACCGTAATTTGAGATCGCGTCGCGCTGTGGTGAGAAGTGACCCATGTCACCTAATCCTAACAAGAACAGCTCATGGTACGTAACATGAAATGTGGCCCTTTGACTTTGATTTGAAAAACTTTCCTTATGCCGTGATTATCTAACAAAGTGCACGAGTAAACAATTACTTATCTGACAATGTTCCTATATGAACCTGTAGTAATAATTAACTCTATGACAACGTATGACATTAGATTAGATTAGACAGTAATAAATTTGTGTGCGCAGTAAATGAACGTCGAAGCGAGTGCCGTGTTAATAAACACAATCAGGCTTATTTATAATAGTAATAATTTTCATTAAATTGTTTGTAACTTTATCGAAGAAATGCTCCAGTGTTTCCCTGACAACTACCCCGATAACAAACACCATATTTACGACGTTATTAATAAGTATAGGGTTCCCCAAAAATATGAATACACAAATTCGATGAATAACATAAAGTCATTTTAATAAACTAAACCATTTCATATGTCAGCATTGGCAGTTAATGAAATGGCGAATCTAGTGGAGGTACTGTCCACCGGACAGGAGAAAATCCCTGTGAGTGGAAGGCCGTTCGAGTGCGGTGCAGGGGATATATTTACTTTCAGGTGGGAAGTGTGATACGTAAGAGTTTTACGCTACTACTCACACTGAAAACATCAAGCAGTTAAGAGTAGCGTGTAGTGAGTGCACTTGTAATGTGTTCTGCGGGTGTTGCGATAGTATTCTAGATTAAATCGCTGTGCCACTGTGAGTTAATCTTAAAGCTGTACCCATTAGAACACATGAAAGCCTGTCGTCTGTCGTTCGTTCAGTGGAAGTGGAACGAATGCTTTTAGGATGGCTAGAGCAACTCGTCACTCACCGCGAAATCTTATGCATGGAAGTATATCGAATTCCTAGCAGGGATTTTCTCCTGGTCTATGGACCACCGTCAGCTTCGTGGCGCAGTTGACAACTCTGAGCAACTGACTGACAGGCAGCCACCTTAGTTTCTACTGTGTTTGCATCTGTTTTAGGACGTTCTCTATATATATCGCATATAACGAAAAACATTTTGTTGTTTATGTTAATTAAATATAGAGATTTCTTTGTATTAAATGAAAATCCGTAACCTTACCATAACTGTAAATCAACACTTCAGAAATGAGTAGGGAGTCAGTTATTCCATCCTTTAGTTTGTGGCAGAAAAAGTATTTTGTCCCAAGTGGTATGAAGTAAAAAGCAATTCTGGAAATTATGTAATAAACACTACGATTTGTGCACGTAATGTTAGTGTAGTATAATGTAACAAGTTATGATGGGCTGGACACGTGGCTACTAGAATGCGGAAGATCAAAAATACACAGAGAATTTTGGAGGGGAATCATTTTTTAAATTGTCCACGCGGAATAAAATGCCTCTATTCTGGATATTGCCACTTTTATTCTGGTAGAATTTCACCGACGTTAAAGAATTGCTTGCTGCCTCTATCATCACTTATCACCCTGATGACGGAGGTAGAAAGTACCTATTAAACTTCGTAAAAAATTATTCCAAATCACAGGATTTAGCATCCTAAAAGACAATCTTTTTCGTACTTGCAGCCGTGAGAAAGTGTAATCTTTCCAACGTAGAAGATGGGGAAAGATCAAGGACGATAACATTAAGATGGATATGTATAAAATATGTTGAGAGGATTTAAGACTGATAGCAGTGGTCTCGGGGTCATGCCCAGTGGAGGAATTTGACATTTATTGCGTTGAACCAACGGGTTTTACTGTGAGAGAAATAGCTCGTTACCTAGTCAAGAATACGGCAGACTGTAAAATCTTATAACCATCAGTACGAACAACCATCTCACGCAAAGGCTGATAGCATTAATTATGGAATTGCGTGACCGAAGATAAATATTTTCTTACAGAACTTGCAAAGAATTTACACTTATGGGCAGATTACATTCAGAGAATTCTGGTCATTAAGCAGATTAACAAAATTGTAAACACGCAGGCTAATTGGTAAGATGGTTACATACTGGTTACAGTGTATTACGTCACCACTTTACAAAGCGATGTTTTATGGTCATTGATTTTTATCTTCGCTATAAAATACCCCGTTAGAAAGGTGCAAGAAATTGGGGGGGGTTCGAATGTAATGGAACAGATCCTCTTGTAGTCGCTGATGTTGATTTACAGGCATACCTCGTTTTATTTCGCCTTGCTTTATTGCGCTTCGCAGATATTGCGTTTTTTTTACAAATCGAAGATTTATGACAACCGTGCGTCGAGGAAGTCTATCGGCGCCATTTTTCCAACAGCATGTGCTCACTTCGTGTCTCTGTGTCACATTTTGGTAATTCTCTCAATGTCCTCACATTTTTTAGACATAATGCTATCGCACACTTAATAGACCACAGTATAGTGTAAACATAACTTTTATATGCACTGGGAAACCAAAAAATTCGTCTGACTCGCTTTATTGCGGCGGTCTGGAACCGAACCCGCAATATCTCCGAGGTATGCTTGTATATACAGGCCAGAATCTCCATTAAACGCTAGTAAGGAAAATGACCTAAAATAGACTCATAAGAAATTAAAATAAGATTGCTGTCTTCTGGGTTGTTGTTCCGCGTATTCTGCTAGAAGTTTGCCGACGTTTTAGGGGTACTTGCTCCCTCCATCATTGATCTATCTGAGAAAACATCACACGACAGTAGTTTTTATATTCGTCGTGAGAACCTGAAATGACATTATTAAATATGGCAACGCGCGTTCGGGGTTCCATAAAATTGATTGTACAGATGTGCGACTATCAGTTTCCTAAAGACTCCGCTAAATGGAATTAGATATAGTCTTGCATTTGAAAGGCCCCCAATTTAATTCGGGTGCGAAATGTAACTTATTCTGTGAGTCACTGATTTTATCATGAAACAAAGCAATTTTAAAAGAAAATAGAAAATTATTTAAAGTTCAGTGAAATGAATGTCCGGTTTCTGAAAATTGTTTTATGCAACGGGGAAGAATATATATCTCTGATATTATAGCCGCTCTAATACAGGTTTATGTCAAACCTTCTTCACATACTAATATGGCCGCACACAATCTCACTGCTAACTTCTCTTCCGTCATTTTAACAGCAAAGTCCGAAATAGTTAACTTTTGGTTCCTGAGAGCAACAGTAACTAACCCGGGGCAGAAAATAATGCCCCGAAGAAGTATAGGCCTACTTAGTGGTCCTGTCAGTTTATACAGATTGAGTCTGGAGTGTGTTTACAAACTTCGTGTGCGTGTTCCAGAATCAAAAACAAACAAAAAAATGTTTTTATGACCTTGGGGTCGCAAATGTTTCATTTTCGAAATAATAGCCAAAAATAAGTTTCAACTTATGCCTTTATTGCCAACTATAAGGACAGGGATGTTTCTTTATAACAGATGCTCAAGGGTTGTTCCTCCATTCTCCACACATGCACGAGCACGACGTACACAAGACTGACGGATTCGTTCGTACACACCAGGGTTTCCTCGAATCACATGGCATGCATTCTGCACACGTTCCCATAGGTCGTCGTCATTGTTTATGGGTGTTGCATAAACGATGGACTTCAAGTGACCCCACAGATAAAAGTCCAATGGAGTCAGGTCCGGTGACCTCGGTGGCCACGCTACTGGGCCACCACGCCCAATCCATCGCTGAGGGTACTGTTCATTGAGATGATATCTGACGCGACGGGAGAAATGTGCTGGGGTTCTGTCGTGCATAAACCACATTTGTCTTCTTGTATTCAGTGGTACATCTTCAAGGAGACGTGGAAAGTGTCTTCTTCAGAGTCGCCGATATGAAGGTCCTCTTAGACGCGATGGAAGCATGTGTGGACCAATAAGCATGTCGCCAACAATTCCTGACAAAAAGTTAATTAAAAATCTTTGCTGGAACCTGTATTGACTTTGACATAAATTCATTTATTGAAACTTATGTTTGGCTATTATTTCGAAAGTGAAACATTTCATAGGAATATTTTTCTTATTTTTTTATCCTGGAACACGCACACGTGACAGTAGATGTATAGGTCGAGGAAAACCAGGTGGGACTGAAATTTAATGGGGCACATTAGCTTCTGGTCTACGTTGATGATGTATCTGTTGAGGGATAACATAAATACCATCAAGCGAAGCAGAAGCTCTAATTGACGCTAGTGAGGAGGTTGGTCTAGAAGTAAACACAGAGAAAACTAAGTATATGTTGATGTCTCGTCACCAGGAGGTAAAGCAAATTCGTAACATAAAGATAGCTAATGCATCCTTTGCAAACGTGGCGAAATTATGATATTTGGGAGCGGTAGTAATAAATCGAATTTGATCCATGAAGGTAATAAGAGCAGATTGAATTCGGGTAATTCTTCCTACCATTTAGTTCAGAAGCGTTTCTCTTCCAATCTGCTGTATAAAAACATAGATTAAAATATACAAAAGTTTTCTTTTGCCTGTAGTTATGTATGGACGTGAATCTTGGTCTTTGACACTAAGGAATATTTAGACCTAAGAGAGATGAATCACTAGGAGGCTGGAGAAAGTTGAATAGTGTCGATCATCACACGATATACTCATCACCAAATATAATTAGATAGATCAAGTCAAGGAGGATTAGATTGGTAGGGCATGGGAAAGAAGATTAAAGCATGCAGGATTTTGGTGGGCAAAGCGGAAGGAAAGAGACCACTAGGAAGACGAAGACATAGGTGTGAGGATAATATCAAAATTGATCTTAGAGAAATAGGATGGTGTGTTATGAACTGGATTCATCTAGCTCAGGATACGGACAAGTGGCGGGCTTTTGTAAACACGGTAATAAACCTGCGACATCCATAAAACGTTGGGAACTTCTTGCAACTTTCAACTTATCTTTAATGACTCTTGGCTCCATGGGGTAAGTAGGTAAAATGTTAAAATCGATTAGCAGTGACAATTTGAAAAACATGATCTGTTATAAAATTTATGAAAGACTTTGGTGGTTTAATTTTTCCCAATCACTGCGATGTGGCGTAATTTATGCGTGTCGTCAGACGTAATTTTATTTCTACTGTAACGATGGGTTTGTAATACCTTTCGATAGCCGCTCGAGGACCGTTACCCTTCCTACCACCTCTCAACCGGACAACTTGTTCTAGCCTCCGCCGTTGGCCAGCGACTCTCAGATCTCTGTCTACTTGCCGTGATGGTTTCCGTAAGTGAATTGTGTTTATAACATTTTTTTGGTTTGGAGAGCATCATGCTAGGGGTGATCGTCTCTAAGGTACAGTACACGTTTTCCTTTTCTATTGAGTGTCAGCTACATACTCTCTTCACGTTTCTACATGTCTGTGGAGTTGGATTTATGTTTACATAATTGTGATATTCTATTTTTCCTATACGTCAGTACTGCACGGTTACTTTCATGGCTTTTGTTCTGTTCGTGTTCTATGTTAATTTATTATTTACCTTGTAGTTTTGGCGTTATTTGAGCGTGTTAATTTTCTTAATACGAAATTCTGATTTATTACTGTTGTAAATTCGTAATAATGTGCAAAGGTTCAGTACTCACGCCCCACTTGACTGTTCCCGTATTTTAAACATTGTGTTTTGATCTGTGTTATGACTCATTCTGTTAATGGGCATTTTAGGGGGTTGTATTTGACTGTTGTAGCTTATAAAAGGTCACCCGGGCCCCCTCATACTATGCTTATATTCGCTTTTGTTTACGTTGTAAATACATGCTTTCTATTTTGTTAATTTTAAATTTGACTATATTATGTAGCTGGTTTTGTGTATCTTGCTATTGTATATCATCTTCTATTACAAACCCTTTTGGTAATCACAACTGATGTACTAATTACATAATCAAGTATTGTCCAAGCCTGCCTCTTTAGTATAGAAGGGGTTGCACTACCGATGATTTTAATAGAACTGGGCCTATTCTTATATTTCTCTAATTCATTCAACATATGCTTCGTTCAAAGGTAATAAAATGTTATTTTCCGTGTGATAATGCACCACGCCAAGACGATTTTGGAGTGGAGTAAATAGTCTAAGCTTATTTAAAGTCGGAGAAAGCTGTAGGACAGACATCAGCTTCAGTCTCCAGTCGTTTTACCTTGATTACCATCTGTTATTATGCTGATGAATGTAAATAAACCACGAACTGTCTAAAAATTTCTTCGGTAGATAAAGTCGTGAATTTGTATTCTAAGAGCCTAAAGTGCGTGGCATATAAATGTATTTGTTTTTTACCTGGATAGTAGATAACACTCTTACTGACTGCGTACTGAGTGTCTGGAATACGCAGCTCGCAGGCGAACACTGTGGGTGTCTCGAGGTCGCTGTCTTGTACTACTTTCGTGGCCACGATGTCGTAAGATCGCTGTTGGGACACCGTCTCCACCTGCACATCGTCCATTCTTGTCCTACGCAGTAATAGCTTTTTTAGTGTAGCTAGCAAATCGTGAGAACAAAGGAATTCTTATAATTCTAAAACAAATGTTCAAAATGTTTTCTCGGTGATTTTACACCTTGGTCTTAACATTTTTGTGTTAAAACCCTGACATAAATTTGACCGTACGAATGGTCCGTTCCTCCGATGTCAGAAATATTAACATTCTGACGGTGGCGACTCTGATAGTAAGAAGAGAGTTCAGGGATATTGTGGCGACAATTGTGGGGTCTGGCGGATTCTGCATTTGGCGGGAGTGTGGAGTCAGGCAATAGATTTGTTGGTTGGTGAGTTTCACAGGAAAATATGACTTAAGTGACTGCAACCGCCCTTCCGCACACGACTTGTCTTTTTTGGTAGCCACAGGATCAAACCCAGTAGCGTGCCCGGTTTGCGTGCGGTTACAGCTTGAGATATAAATTTCGGTATGCGGAAGGGTATAAAGGGATTTTTGGTGCAGGTTTTGTCGGAGGGCAAGGGTCTCCGAATCTCAGGGAATGTACGGGAACTGCGTTGATTGGAGCGGCATTTGCGCCTAGGAAGTGAAATCTTTGGGGTTGAGCAACTGAAGACCACACCGAAGGTACCTTGGAGATGTCACCTTTTATTGAGCCTCGAGACACGCTGTTGTACAGCCAATTACTCTGATCGGAAGGCAGCGCGATGATTCGGCTATTGTCTTTCTACTTGAAAATTGAAGGCATAAGCAGAAACTGTCCGCTTGACTTGAAGAACCAGAATTTTTGGGGGCCCGCACCAACGCAATCCCGCTATAAATACCCCCGCAACGTAACTGTTCTTAAATTTTGAATTTAATACGACGATCCGATTCGTCAACCCAGAAGTCACCCCATGACGTCGGAAATGCGCCGAAAACCACATTCGAATTCCATTGGTTCCAGTCGCAGTGAGACGACGGTTGTCGGGCAACCGTCATTCCACATCTGGAAGGGCTTAATTTTTCGCCTCGTAAATAGCTTTTACGAGTGCGAAAGCTTTGTTAAAGTCACGTTCCCGCTAGACGTAATGTCGGGAGGAGAGACGTTCACACGACTGAGTGTCACCGCTCTCTTCCAATTTAATACATTTAATAATGCCAAAATTAATAAAATAACTTAAATTTGGATGACGTAAGGCGTACCAAATATCATCTAATCACACTTTCTTCGTTTATATATACCAGATTAATATGCCAAAGCCTGGTTTACCCCTCATCTCAAGGTTCAGTCCGTTCGGGAATCGAACCACGAACCTGGACTGGCACATGACAATGAAGATGTTATCACATTTAATTTAGTTTCTAACGATTTTTAAATGAATTAAATACTTCTAATATGATTTGTAAAAATAATGCTTCAGTAAATAGTATTACGTATGCATACACAATTTTTTTATTCCCACTAACTTTTACTTGTTTTTACTACGATAGTAAACCTTACAACCGACAATCATGTTCATATACTACGCATTTACACAGTTTTAATTCAAAGTAGAGAAAATAGTAAGAAACTGTACGAAAATTTACGGGTAGCAGATTAAAATTTGCATCTTCATAATATTGTCAATTTCTTTTCTCGTGGTTCTAAAGTCCTTGGAGAATTTGAAGCGCGTTCTTAAGAGAAGATTCGGAAAAAGTTTTCTTCAGCAGTTGGCTGACCGCCTTGAAGGCCTCTGCCAATACAGGGCAGAAAATGGCTTTTAGTCGGTTATTACACAATATACATTGCGGTAGCTAAAAATACCCTTCGTCCAATAAAAGGTCGGCTTGAAAGACAGTATGTAAGACTTCGTAAATAAATGACGACATTGAACATTCTGTATAAACACATTTCAGTAATTTGTGAGATGTAAAACGCCTAGAGACATGTGAACTAAAATTAATGTTCTATTGTATGTTCTCTTCACGCGTTTCATGTAAAAGTGGAATAATCAAATGCGTTGTGGCCAGCTGATCAAGAATGACATGCCTATTATTATGAGTGGGGGAAAAATATAAAGGCTACCAGACGAACGAGGGGAGAAGAATCCAATGTTAATGGAGTTTGACATGGCCACAAGCAGATGATTGTGGCATACAACTATAAATTAAACTTAAAAGGCTAAATTTGTTCTCTGAAATATTCGATATATCATTACTAATTTTTATTCTGTCATTAAATATCTGCCGCTATTTAGCATCGGATGAGGGGATGACAATGAATAATGAATTAGAAGGATACGGAAGGAAGTGGAAAGAAAGAGTGGGTATCCGGTGTGGAAAATAAAAGGGATTAAAACTGGTGGAGGGGCGGAAGATGATAAAGCACAGAGGGCTGTAAGATAATCTAAGCACAATGTTAATGGATTATTTAAGGACTTCATTTAAACTTCATAGATTATATAGCAGGAGCTGAGTCAGTGTAGTGACTGGACAACCGGGGTCCTATTTCTGGCAGAGTATAATTTTTATTTTCGCTATAACGTCTAGACCCTGCCCTAGGGCCCACCAAATCTCCAGTTGAATGTTTACTAGTGTTTTTGTTTCGAGGGTAAAGCGACAGGACCTGAAGATAACCACTCATAACCATTTAGAGTCGAAATCAAGAATGCGTGTAATTGCACCCAACCTGTTCATACGTTTCCATGAACCAGGAACAATTTTGCGTATTTCTGTTATGTAGCATTAGTTTGTACACTAAAAAAAGTTTGATATTTTGTGACCATAAATGTGAGGAGGCACTTGTGTTGTGATATATGTGAATAGCTATTTTAGCTTAACTTCCAACATAATCAGGGAGTGTCTTCCAGTACGCCACGACTATTTCCTTCCAAATCCTTACCCACACAAAGTTTTGTCTTGCCATCTCATTCGACGATATGTAGTTATCTGTCACAAGTAATTATAACAGTGTTATTATATAATACTAATAATTGATATTAAAGTTGTACATGAATTAGTTCACCTCCATTATTACAGTTTTACCTTGTTGCAAAGTATAGTTATATTAGTAAGGGGCCAGAATAGGTCAGTCAGTGGTATTTGAAAATGGTTCGATCCCCAGCAGTGAAAAAGGATTTTATTTTAATTCTGAGACCAGGCTGGGTCTGGGGCACATCCAACCTCCTATCGAATGGTTGATGGGGTTGAAGGAAGGCCGAGGTGTGACCCTTATTGCTTACCTTATCTACTGCCGTGGTCAAGACGAATTGGAGTCACACTTCCTCTCACCGTGTAGCGGTAAACTTTTGCTTTAGCGTGATTAATATTTTGGATAAAATATCTACTCATTTCTTTGAAGCAATATTTTTATGTTCTGTATGGCTGTTTAATTAATTACATTGGTGTCATTTGTACAGCCGGTGTAACGAATTTTAATTGGCATTTGTTAAGTTACCTTAACGTCTGTTACTGAAACAAAAATTCAAAATCATATCATGTTCATTTTTATTAATTTTTTTTCCAGAAGATTGAAATGACGTGTACTGTGAATGTGGGAAAGCTATTTAAAAATTTACGAAATTAGTTGAATGTTAACGTGACGTAACAGCTTTCATAGATTTCGCACTGTTAATTTATTAATTTATGTCAATCAATTACCATTCATTAATTTACTAATTTTGCCCACAAACAGTCTGCGGTAATTTCGAACGCAAACTTCGTCTAATTTGATTACATCTGAAAAGCTTCTTTATCAATATGGCGTTTAATCCGTTGTAGCTAAAGGTGATGCAAACAATATTTAAGAGTTATTAATTCGTCACTTTTAAGTTATTTTCATATTTAATTCTTCTAGAAGAGCCATTTTTGAGTTATTTAAATATGTTCACCAAATATTATTAAGGTGTAAATAAAATGAATTCCAGTCTTATTATAAATATTAATATGTTCATAAATGTATATTTATATATAATATTCAAGAGTTTCATTTTTGTACTTTTCACTGCGTATTATTATCAAGATGAAACAAGGGAAAATGAGATAGCGAAGCATATAACGCAGTTGGGGAGATTGCAAATTAATAAATTTTAGGCGGGAAACCAGAACTGCAAGATTTACTGGAAAAATGTAAACTTCGATTGGAAGACAATATTAAAATGAATTTCAATGAATCAGGTTATAATGAGAACTTGTTATGTCTGATTGAGGATATATTAATAATGGGTTTTTGTTAATATGGCAGTGTGTCTCCTGGGATACTGGGATACTGGGAACGACCCGTTCTTCAAGTGCTTGAGCACTGCGGGTCCCAACTTTTCGTTGGCTCGATCTATAGACATTTGGTAGGACTCCTAGGACGAGGGATCGGCCCGTCGCAAGGCCTCAACCTGTACACAGGACAGCACGACACAGAGACTCGGACAAACATCCATGGCTTGAGTGGGATTTGAACCCACGGTCCCAGCGACCAAGCGGCACAAGGCC
>NW_019059744.1:976953-1009603 GCF_000696155.1 Zootermopsis nevadensis
GTGTGTGTGTGTGTGTGTGTGTGTGTGTCTTTCTCTCCCTCCTAATTCCATAAAATGAAATTACTTTCTTGACTAACTAAGCGACTGTCAGCGTTTGAAGTACTCTGCTTTGTTAGAGTGCATTTATAAGACAAATACGTAAGTTTCGCGAACTTAGCTATTATTGAAATCGGGCCTATATTGGCTTCAGTTCTTTGGTTAATCTTACGGTCATTTGCTTTGTTTTGCTTATGAAATGGAATTATTAAAATGGGTCGGAGGTCTCTTTTAATATTTGTAGTGATTTGAAATTACATGTTTTGACTCATATTTAAAACTATTGAATAAAATATTGGTTGATAATTTCATCAGATTAATTAAGAGAAGCAACGCGGAAGCAAACTGTAAACATATAATCATAATTGTTATATTTAGATGATACTGGCTTCAAATCTAAACCCGGAGAACGGCTGTTGTCAGTAAGATTTTTCATAGTTTTTTAAACAACTCTAGACAATTAGCATGTTGGTACCTTAAATAAGGCCACAATCACTTCTTTTACAATCATTTCCAATTCTTTACTCACAGTAGTAATCATCTTAACTGATGTTAGTCAGTCAAAGGTACTGAAAGCGTCGTTTAATAAACTACAAAAAGAATCATAAATTGTCTTTGAAATAATGAGAACGAACACACATATGCCGTCTTGAAAATAATGAAATTAAATGAAATATAGAAATTTAATGTTTCATAAACCAATAAATGGTGTTAACGTACGGTTTAATACCACCTGAGCGTTAAAAATGTATTAAGCTTTAGCGTGCAACTGCTTAAACCACGGCAACAAAGTTTGAGCGAATCAGATTTGTGTTTTCTATTTTATAACTCAAACAGACATTACAATTTAAGATGAAAATTAACTTACACATATTCTGTTCAGTGAAGCGTATTTTAAAAATTCTATAAACATTCAATTTGAATTGAGACAAAAATATTATGATTGGCACAATCCCTGGTTTTAGTACGCTAAAACCAGGGATGCCTATTTTATAATTATATTCTGGCGACTTACTTAGTCTTATTTCCCAAAAGCAGCGCCATCTTGGGTTCCGGATAGACTCCCCGAGCGATGCACAATATCTTCACAGAGTTGATATTTGGTTTCGTCTGCGTCATATCCAGACTCGTCTCCGGAACTGCCAAGAAGAAACCACAAGCTTTTATTACGCATTATTAGTGAAACTACAGTTAGTTTTTTTACGGATTAACCACTTAAACTCCATTGATAAGGAGATGCACCACCTGGTTTAACAAGTAACTTTCGTATAATTTTCATAATTAACACAGATTATTTCGTAGGACTTGGAAGTTCACACGACGGCGAATGTGACGATTTGAAGATGACTGTTTTCTTTGTTTTATCGCCGTGTAGTTTGGTAGGAGTTTACCAAAGATTGCTGCGTCTGGAACGTTGGCAAACTTCTACCAAACTGCATGTAATTACAACCCAAGAGATACGACGATTAGGATGTTGAAGATGATTATCTTCCTAGTATTTTTCACCGTGTATTCTGGCAGAAGTTTACAGCCGTTTCAGAGCTACTTGCTGCCTCCGTTGTCAGGGCTGTCAGGGTTAAATTACGACACAATCCAGTAGAAATTCATCTTCGGTGATTATTTTGATTAACCAGATGATCTCTGTAATGGAGGTCCATATTTTCTTTGAGATAAGAGGTGAAATTTTAAATAGTATGTAGTTGACTTTCGGCTTTAGATGGCAAAGTGCACAAAGAGTAAAGTCATTTGAATTTTAAACCAAATGACTGAAACGACGAAGTATCAAACTAAAGTTACTTTACTGCACGGTTAATAACACGTATTACGGTTGGCTGGAATATGTATTAAACTTTTCTAGCCAACAATATTACATAGTGATTTATATTGTGGAAGCCGGGCTAATAATTTTAAAGTCACAAAAAGTATTTTGCAGTTTCTTGTTAAGAGTACAAAATACTCTCATATATGTTGACCATTACAAAGTATACGCAAGTGTTTTTACTTCATTTCATTATTGGGACTTTTTCTACGTAAAACATCTCTCGGAATGAATAAAATTTAATCTGTTCCTTTTCAGTCAGTTCCAGGAACATGCCCGTTTTGCGTTTTTTATTCTAATGTCAAGTATTATTAATATTTTAGTTATTGGATTTATATCCACAGTGTAGCAATGTTGGTTACAACTATTTATTAAAATCAGTTATATAGAATGTTATGTTGTTCACATTCTGAAGTAATGTTCATAGAGACAAATATTTATATTCACATTCGAAAAATCAATAGGCCAATTGGAGTACAATCGAGGCTTTAATATTTGAGCTTTAACTGAACTAAATTATATTTGTAAATTTACTTATATCCTCAAAGAAAACAGCTTTTCTCCAGTGCAAAGTTCATTTCCTTTATTGTGTTTGCTATGATAATGATATGAAACCGATAAACAATTCTGTGCTCAAAATGGAACATTATTTAATGTTAATTCAGATGATGTACTTTAAAGAATTGTAATCCAATTGGCTAGTGTAGTTATTCTGCTATACGTTTTTATTTTCATGGGACCCATTTCAAACGTAGGGTGAGGTCTAGTCTTATGACTGTTTTTTTTCATTGCCTTCAGCCGAATGCGGGTGGATAATACAGAGAAAAAGATTATTTTTCAAATCCTTATCTACCAACAGTTGGTGATTTTTTGCTCATCTCAATCGGAGACATGTTTAAACATTGTCCAGTATCTTAAAATTTTGATCTAGGCATTCTGAATCTATAAAGTCCGACAGCCTACTTACGTGTCCTTCATACTCCAGAAAGTGTATAAAGTGTATATAATTAGCGATCGTTAAGAAGCAAATGGACGTTAACTGATTGCATGGAAATGAGACTTTCTTGAAAAGCTGATAATGTCTAACATCGCCAAATGTTCCCTGTCTTTTATGGCACCCGAAAGCTCATTACCCTAGTGAAACGATCGCGCCACGGGAGTTTTATTTTAATATTAACCTTCATTATCTTTCAAGTGGTATCTTCCCTTCAGGTGTGAATACTGAAATTTTGTATTAATTCGTCATGCTAAATGTCCTACGCTATTTTCTTCTTGATATATTACCGTAAAGGTATTTGGAAATGAGTATAAATTAAGGAACTCCTAATTAATTAATTAATTAATGTCTTCGCCCTTTCTCTTGGAACAAAATATGCACAGCACATTTACCATTCCATACTATGTTAGAAGGGTTTGTTTGTTTGCAATCTTCGTGTTATGATTCTGTCCAGCATTCAACGGATGAGATATGATCATATGCTTAGTTTTCCATTGTAAATCGCTTCTCTGATTATACAAAATGTATTGGTAACTACATGTATTAATATAATGCAAATAAGTGCAACCTCAAAGTTAATTACATTGTGAATTGCATGTTTATGCAGGATCTGAAACACGCATAATTATAACAAGATTCATAAGTTCCCAATTTGCAAATACATGGCCAGACTGAATCATGAATAATTCTGAAGAATTAAATAATAAAAATGTAAAAATAAAGTAAATCTCTCCCACTATACGCCATGTAGGCGCTTGGGGGGAGTGGAGGTATAGCTCCTACTCATTCTTAACCTCGGCACTAGATGGGGTGAGTGGTCAGCATCACGCCCCGGCCGGCTTTACCCCAAAAATGCAGGAACAGTAATAATAAACACTGCAAGTAGATATGTAATCGGTAAAATTCATGGCTGCAGAAACAGATCTGATTTACAGATTCCTCTCCAGAGCTAGAACTTTCTAGTCTAAATAATGGCAATGAACTTACGTATCACCTTCTTAATAAAACAGTCATCTGCGCTATAAATTTCCACTCATGAGTCTTTCCTTACGTTATATTCTTTCATGTTTGCCAAAAACATGCCAACATTACATTAATCAACTTCATTCCCAGGCGCTCATATTTGACAATTAAACCACAGGTTTCCCATTTCGTTCGATATAATCCCGTAAACTTATACTACTGAATATACTTATAATAGTGTTTTTTTTTTGTTTTTGCTTGTGTCTGGAAAACACCCAAAATCACTAAATACTTTTTTATGTTTGTCCGTCTATTCGTTCGTAAATAATAGCGCTGAAATCACACTTCAGAATTCGAAGAAAATCAGTGAACTCTAATTCTTGACTTGCCATTTAAACTTTACGTTTCTGTTTTCATATAAGATCCACTTTAGGTAAGTTCCTTCGTATAATTTTAGGTAGGATTTCTCGAATTCGTGGCAGGACGTGAAATATTGTTGCAAGGTTAAAACACTTTTTAGTTGCACGAGTGCACAATGTACGTTTTAAGGCTGTAAGATAAGCAATTTTAATAAATTTTAAGGCCCTTTGTACTTAATAAAATTATCACATACTTGGACGTATATTTCTAAGTATCATACACAAGTGAATGGGCTTACTGTATTTTTTAGAAAAAAATATACTCTTTTTGTCAGGTTTTTGCGGATAGTATATTCGTTTCGAAAGAAAGCAGGCCCTAATGCAATAATACACCATTTAATTCTGTCTCATATAATGCTTATTCGTTACAACGTTTTTCGACTAGTTTATTGACAAGGGACGTACGATTATACAGTGAGTTTTCTAGACGGAGAAACGTAGAGCGAACTTCTGCTTTTGAGGTCTGCCCGACTTGACTGGAAGAAGAATATCTGACTGTTCCGCCTGAGTCAGCGTTTACTACAGACTGAGGTGGTATCAGACGAAACGATTTCTGCAATGACAATGGATGCAAGCAGCCATCGAGCACGCTGCTTCTCAGAAAGGCACTCAAGCGTTTGAACAGTTTTAAATAACGGAGCGCGTTGCTCGTAGGCTGAGGGAGAAGCCCTGTAAATAAATCATTGTGCTGCAATGTAATTAAAAGTGGGTTCTGTCTAAATTAAGTTGATGCACCCTTACTATATGTGTACGTGAAAATTACTCGTGTTCGTTCTTCTGCCTTGATTAATGCGATGCTGCGTCACACTAGTACAGTCAGCTCAAAAACTGCATCAACCGAGTGCCAAGCATCCGTGATATTGCCGACAGGCTTCAAGTTTAATTGCAAACAAGAAATTCAAATTAAATCTTCACTTTCTCGTGAATAACCACACGTTGTCAGAAACATAACCCCTGTTTTTGTTTTTGTGCCATTTAAATTTTAAGGTTCCTTTATAGCAGAATGTTTTTAGTCGTGGCAGACATGTTTTTTAACCATACATATTACACCATAAAATAATTAAAGGATAACATTTAATACTGATTATGATACAAATGAAGTCAAAGGGCAGAGTGCTTCTTGAAAAGCTGAAAGTATGCTCAGCTAGTGAAGAAATAAAAAATAATCATGGAAACGGACGATTCATTATTATTTTCAAAATAGCCCGCTGTGATACAAGAATCCATTAAAACATAATGCATTATGTTAAAATATTTATTATTAATAAAAGACTTTAAAATGTTTCAACTGAATTGTTGCTGTATATAAAAAGAACATTCATAGTTGATATGAATACCTGCATGAATCTAGTTACAAATTTTATAAATGTTAATATCTTATAAACAGATGTATTTGCCCTAATATGTGCCGTGTTACTTCAACCCACGCCATCAAGTCGTTTTTTATAATTTTTCAGTAACTCTTTACGAGATCGAATGTCTGACCTTCAAATGAGATGCTGTACATCGTGAAATTAATACTAAGACATTTCAGGAGGCTTCACACCTACCGCATCTCGTTTATTTGTTCTTAGATTCTTGATTTGGTTTTATTGTCAAGAATTATTTCTGGTTTGTTATAATATTTATCTCATTTACTTATTAATTATTTTGCAATAAATTAATATTGTACATTTATATATTAAGTTCATTTTTTGTTTGCTTTTGTATTGTAATGTTTGTATTGTTGTTAGTGCTTGGCTGTTATTGGCCTTTTTGGCTGTTGTCAAACACTTTAATAATTGAATTGAATTTAATTGAAAAGTTTAAAAACCAAGCCATTAAAGCTTATGGGAAATGGTGGCAATTCGCCAAACCGTGTCGGTATATAATGAGTATATATTAAGCTTAATTTATTCATAACAATATAATTTACACTAATTAATAATTTTCCGTACAAATAAGTAGGTCTGTTCCTTAGAAATTTCTTGAAGTAAATAAGGCGTGTGTTGTCCATATTCTCTAGGTAATAAATTTGTTCCAGTTCAATGTTCTATTGCTGGTATTGTTTTTCTGAATTGTTGGTGTCAACATTTATGAATAACTTTCTGTCTAATTGTCCACACGACCAACATCGACATCTTGAAATCAAATCTTAAGTAGTGTAGAATTTTGCATGCTGGAAATTTTCACACCACGTGGAGGATGGTTGGCTTCTGAGTTGCAGCTGTGTAGTCTGCTAGAAATTTGCCAAAGTTTCAGATAATGGAGGCGGCGAGGACATCTGAAACGTTGGACTGCTTCTACTAGACTACACGGCGCTACAATCCATAAAGCTCACCATCGTGAGAATATCAAATCCTACTTTACAGCCATTTCTAAGGCCTCCCGTCCACTGACTGTGCGTTCATGCGAACTGCTATTGGCAAAAACGGACGATGTAATAAAAACTTATTGAAGGTCGTCCAGTAGACTCGCTTTTATCCGTGAGAATTCGGACGAATAATAGCGTTTTACTGCAGATCCCATCCTGTTGGGATTTTCGTTGGCTTTCGAAAGGTTGGTAGTCAGCACGGACACGCGGCTACTGAACGGTAGCGTAAGCAATATTAAGACTGGGGAGAAAGAGAGAGGTTTTGTGTTTATTGAGAATGAAATTGTTGAATCGCAATATGACTTACGAGGGAAGTGTTAATTTCATACTACCAAACGTTGGGGTCGAGCGAATATCATTCCTTCTACTTATATGGGAGATCTCGGGTTCAGATTTCGAACATAAGACTTTTTGGTCTTACTGAGGTTTTTCAAATTCTCGCCTTTCAAGTTCCGAGATTGTACCTTAAATTAGGCCACGACTGTTTTCTTCCATGTATTTTATAATTAATTATTTGTTATCCAATTATTCAATGTGAATAATATGAGCTACTTTTCTCTCCTAAGTCAGTTAACATCTTCATATTCTGTCTATTTAACATATATGATTATGTATTTTAATATTATCCTTTCTTATACATTTTTATTTTTTATTTTTTTTATTTTAGACTTACCGAGTAAATCTTGGAGAATTTTTTTTAAATTCCTAACGCTGTGTTTTTTTAAAGACTTTGTCGAATGTCATTTATGGCCGTCGTATTCGTTTTAATTTGGTCACCCTGTTAGGTGTAAATGGAGAGTAAATATGATGACGTCTTTATTATTTACCTTCTCTTTCAGTTACATCATCTCTTCATGATACGAAGTTTGATAAGCGGTGACGAACGTCCAACAAGGAGTGGCCCTCCATTTTGTGAATCCCTTGTCATAAGATACACATCATCAAGGAGGTAGGTCACAGATACCTTGTTCCAACTCAGATGACATATTCCCAAGGGATTAGCTGATGTAAACATTCTGAGCGCCCCTTCTAATTTCAAGGATAACTGTTAGTTCCGTCACACAGTGCGTATCGCGTTCTTCAGCTTGCCTTAAGTTCATTATCTTCGTCTATCTTTCGAAGCGCAGTAGGGTCTCCAGTGTCGATACTTTAAACTATTCTTGAAGTTATGATTCGTGTGGTAACAAATAAGGAAATATTCAATATTTACGTTTCGAAAATATGTCAGAGTTTAAGTGGATTACTATAGAAAATAGAAGTTTTTTTATGAAACCAAGAGCAAGTTATGTCTGAGAAATACATGATAATATTCAGAGTTGTATCACTTTCTGGGTGTCAAACTCGGTCCATCGGTCTCTCGCTCTAAGGGAATTACATTGATTTCACTAGTCACCAAGGTTTTGGTAGCATGATTAAAAATTAACTTTTTACGTTAATTCTGTTATATTTATTTCAGATCTGTACTTAGAAATTTTGTAACACGTAACTGTTTACAAACAAAAACAGTGTTTGGAAAGGGAAGACTGAATTTTTCATGTTAGTGAAAGAATTTTCCTGTGTAATTAATTTAGAGTAATAATAGCGTGTTATTTTCAGTGTTGTATTTTACTCAGTAATTTTTTGTCTTTTTCAATCATAATGTGAGATGATGTTTTATTACTACTGCATCTTTTGTAGTGTCTTTGATACATATGCAACGATAGTGTGAGTCTGAGATGTTTTAATAATGATCACAAGTTTAATATCAATCAAATAACGTCTATATTTTAAACTGTATAGTTCGTATTAAATGAAGTTAATATATTTATATACAATCATAAGAAAGAAAACTGTGTGTTACAAAATATTGATTGTCGTTTCCAGCTTAATCGATTTAGGAAAAGCCTACTTTTTCCATATTTTCTACAAAACATAATAATTTATCATCGAGTGTTGTCTCTAATTATGTGCTTCATTGATACAATATAAATGGCGTATCAGATGACTGGTGAATTTGGAAAATCTTGAACGAAATTTGCATTCTTCGCCAAATGTTTTAGGATGATTAAAATGAGAACAAAGGAATGGATAAGACATGCGCCACGCATAGGAGGATTAATAATTAATTGTGACAAATTACTCGGCGGTAAACCTCAATAACATTTCAACGACTTGTTATATGGGAAAATCGTAGAGAAATAGGATATGAATGTCTGTTATTGTCTAATGGCGGAAATTTTTGGAACATGGTGACAAATTTTAGAATTTTATAAATGTGGAGAATTTTTTGACCAGCTTAGTGACTGTCACATTTTTAATGAATTATTTCCCATTTATTTATTTTACGGAATAATTAGGTCTCATCTCACAAACTTAATTATCAGTCCTGTCGTTAAAAGGGCAATAAGATTTAAAATGTGAGTGGAATAATATTGATTTTTCACACAAACAGTTACTGAGTTGTTCAAGGCGTTAAGGCATCGCGTCAGATTAATAATGACAAAATTACATGGCTTTGTATTTTCCAACAAATGGACTGCCATGGTCTGCTATTTTGAGCTGTCACACCTGTAGTGAGAACTGAAACTGGTTTATACATGAACACCACCTCAAACTGGCCCTCGTTTGAATAGATGGTCTGAAATAATTGTGATCTCATTAGGGCAAATGTCACTGTTTATTACATTTGATTGGATGCAGTGAGTGACGCCGTCACAACTGCAAATATTACTTGTTCTTCATTGTTACGTAAAATTAGAACGGGCATCGATCAAACTATTTTTTTTTGAATGGTTCGTGTTTATGTAGGTTGCCAGTAATAAGACCGATAGACTAATTGGCTGGCGTCTGTTACATTTCAGGTAGCACTAACACGTAGGACTGAGTGTCTGTAATACATTACATGTGTGACACGTGGCATTGCTACATTGTAATTACGTAATTTCCGGTGATGGATGAGCCGGTAGAGATTGAAGGCAATACACGTCAAGAGCATTACAATTACAACGAGACACCGGTGTCAATTTATTGTGTTTGAAACCTTATTGCAAAATAATAGGGGGTCTCGGGTTCGATTCCCGGCGGTGCCCGAATTTATAACTTGTGTTGGGCAAGGCCGTGGTCTAGGCAACACGGAGTTTTCCTCCGGGGGCTTCCCCGGTTTCTCTGTGGCATCCCAACAATTACTCCATTGACACACAGAAGAAGGCAATGGCAAACCACTTCTGGATCACCTGCCAAGAAGGTATATGAACAGGTCCCAGTCCGAGAAAAGGATGGAAGGATCCTGTTCATATGGACCTGTCGTCAGACAGAAAACTAAATAAATAGTCACTAATATTATAATTTTTAAGTCAATAAGATATTTGTTACCAGATTATATTACTAGTAACTTTAACTGATTATGGGACTCTATAAACATCGTGTATATATTTTATATATACTTGAAACATTTAATAATATGCAGGGTAGTAGTAGAACATATTTGTATAATAAATCATCCATTGTGACAAAGGTTTGCAGTCATGATTTCCATGCTAATTGAAAGGAACATCAGGTTACTTTGGTGACAGTTTGATCGCTAATTTGAAAACCCACCTGCGAAGCCAAGATGCATATTTCATGTAATCTGTAATTCCTTATAATACCATTTGAACGTGACCAAAACCTAAAACATCATTTATAAATATGTTTTAAAGTTGGGTTCCCCGTTCTTGAATACGCAGCACGTCTACTAGTTGTCAGCTGTCATGGCAACGAAATGAATGTGGAAACAAAACACAGTCAGAAAGTGAAAGGATGGTGGGAATAAAAAGCCTTTGTCGATTAATAAAAAAAAAAGAGACGAACGAAGATGGCTACACTGTGTCGTACAGCTGGTCAAACAAGATGGATCTATAGCTGGTTAATTTCCTCTACAAACTTCCGATCGGAACGTGCCAGTTGTGCTAACCGCTACCTTACCCAGGAGAACGATCAATTGGCAGGCGGCCACGAGGCTCTCGGATAGACGAGTCGTATTGTATTGCTTTCTTATATCGTAGTTCATTTGACGAAGAATGGTATTCAACAATGCATTTTCAAGGATGGAAAACGAAGGGGCGTGGTTAATATTAAAAATATTTATTTGTCGACTGTAAAGCGTCCAATGCTAGAAATTTAATTCGTTTGGATGGGTATGGAAGATGGCGGTCGTGGTATAATTGAGGCACTATGCCGACACCAATTACCAGGAGATACTGAGATAAACCACTGTAATCTACATTCAGGATAACCGAACTCCGGTCGAGGTTTTAAGCCGAGACGAAGCAGGAATCTTAAGTGAAAAGAAACACATTAATATACGTATCACGAAATAGCAATTTACAAGGTCATAAAATGAGTAACTAGTAACTAAATTCCATGGAACAGAGTAATCTGTGACACTTAGACACTCGGGCGATCATATTTTCCCTCGCCTTAACAGAAATACGTTTATCACTCTGCTCACAAGAGCCCGCCACTGGAAACTATAACGCTATGGTTGAATTCGGTAAACACATCAGTGGAAAATTTTTGAACGTGCTAGGTTGACTATATTCCAGGCGAGCTGTAAGTTCGTACGAGCGATCTCTAAGTTGTGTTGTGAATGAGGCAGTAGCAGATCATAGCGTGTGTAAGTCGACGAGAAGAAATTGCAACAAGTCTGAAGCCAATATTATAGAAAATCAAGACTGTGGTTTCTAAACGGACAGAACATTAAGCAGGGACATATGAAATTAGAACAGTGTGCAATAAATCCATTTTACAGTTTAGAAGATCCCAATTTTATTTACTTATTCCGTTAATATATAAATGGGACAAAATAGTTGGCAGAGCTTCAAAATGCAATTATCGCAGAGGAACTCTAACGAATTTAAATTAATGTAAAAATAAAATGAGAAGAAGAATAACAGCTACTAAATCAGTTCGAACATTTTTCATCCAGTTCCAATAATTTGACTATTGCTGGACTTCTACATTTTCCAGTGACAGGAATTTCTTCATGACTATCAAATTATACTAAACGATGTATTTTATTTCTTGAGAAACTATGTAGTGTTCGCATATGAAAATTCATTTATAATTGTTCTTGAATTTATTTTGTCACAGATGGATTTTAATTTATTTTAAATTCAAAGTAACACCAAAAACAGATTAATGTAAGTTTAGTTTTCAGGGATGATTCGCTTTCAGTGTTGAACATTTTCCATTTCGGCAAACATTTTAGTTGCCGTCATCAGGGTGAGTATGCAGTGATTCCAGCATCATCAAAATCCAACTCGCCTTCACTGCCTGCCCGAAAAAAGGCTTTCAACAATTACGAAAGACATAATCACCCTTAAGATGGCAACTAAATTGTTTGCCGAAACACTGAATTATATTCAGCATTCGACGGGGCTCAGCCCCGTAAGCTACTTGTACACAGAGCTCCAGCCGGTAAAACCGGAGGACAAGAATTACAGATGGGGTCTAAATAAAAATAAAGCATTAAGTTTAAAATTAGATCTGTCAGTGCAATAACGACCAGTCATCCGAAGACGCGACTGGAATGAATCGCAGAGACGCAGGATGTCACAAATATACATCGCGGTGTCCGAAATAAAATTGGTAAAAAAAGGTTACAGTCTCTGTGGACGGTCCGTAAACCAAAGCGAGCCTCGAGGCTCGCCTTTCAGAAATTAGTACACCCACACACGTACAGATTAGATGTATCCTTTCTATTTAACGCTGTTCGCTCTCGTAACATGTGAGCAGAATTTTCATCGTCGAATCACAGCGCATCCTACAGACATCAAGTTTCTCTCCTCCTTTAATTCTATAGACTGCACCGAAACAAAATATATGTATCCGACCCAGTATTTTGAAATTTACTTTAGTTCACAGCAGGTAACAAATAGTATTTATTATATATATTATATATATTTATATATACAGTGATCTGTGGCCGCCTAACACCAGGTTTTCACGACCACAGTCCTCACATATTAATTAATACTACTACACATAACTATTCCTTATTACTACCGTATAGTTCTAAATCCCTAATTTTGTCCTGTATTTTGCATCTTATTTTGTACAGAAAATTCCTTACATACCTGACGCCCGTAACAATATTTATTATAATTCAATTTGTAACAGCACATTATTCTTACCTGATTTAACTGTCTTATTTTCCAACTTATGTTTTAAGGTATCTTAATTGTGTTTAATGTCAGGTGGCGGTCTGTCGTGACGTGGTAATGAAATTTCGGATTACATAAAATGGAGAGTGTTTATTGAAGAGTTTAACAACTGACAGAATTCAGTAAAGTCTCTGCTAAGTGTAATTATATTGTTAACCATTCTGAATGACTTTTATACAGATTTTCTAATAGCTGAGTAATTGCGACTTTATTGATTACTGCGGAAGTGATTATATAAAAGCCGTTAGTATATTGTGTAGGATTTGAGGTGAGTTTCTGGGTTGTTGCACCGTGTAGTCTAGTGTCCCTGATGATGGGGGCAGCAATGATCTCTGAAACGTCGGTAAACTTCTACCATACTATACGACGCAATAACTCAGAAGACAGTCATCTTCGTTAGTATATTTATTTTCGTAAATCAGGTTAACTAATTCTACGTAACCTGTACACTCAGTGTAAATTTATAGACGCTTATAAAATACGCTCTTGTCGATCTATAAGTTATTATTCGCAGAAACTGAACTTAATCAAAATTCTCATTTGTCACACATTCTTCAGAAATCCTTACTAATTCTTGTACCAACGTGTAGAAAATTATTTATCTGAACTCATCTTTATTAAATGCCATAAATAACATTAATAAAGCAGGGAGCTTTAATATCTACAATGAAAGATGCATGTCAGTGCATTGTAAAAAGAAACACTGAATTATACTCGCCTCTTCCTGAATTAGGGTTCTTAAATTTATAGGATTTGCACCTTTTTTGTCTATTACCACCGTAACGCCACATGGTAGAAAAATCATGTCAATACAAAATCGGCTTTTTATTTATGTATGTAAGATGTACATTGCGTAGCAAAAAAAACGTGGCGCGTATGAATCTCTTTGGGGATCAGACCCATATGGTCTCCGACAAAATGCAGAAAGCACGAAGAAAAACGGGGAGTGTGGGGTGGACAAAGATGTTGTATTATTGAAGGTTATAGCAGCGTGAAAGAAGAAACTTTGAAGCACAAACATGGACATTTGTGATCCGCATCGGAACTCAACTGTGTTTCCACATGCGATCTTTCAAAAATTTTGAATTCTTAATGCACCTAGCTGGTAAAGAAACGGTGAATATATAGGGCCTACTAAGAAATCGTTACCATAAATATCGCCCGTATAAATGCAGAGGTAGAATGGAGGCGATGTAAAAATATTATCGTGTCGCTTAAAACACAAGATTTCTCGATTCTAACCTATTAATCTCCTTAATTCACAAAAGGAACAAGTGAATTTCAGACTAATGTATATTTTTCACATTTCTCACCAAAATTCATATGTCCTAACCTTTATTGTTGGGGCTTTGGACCTCGTCCATTGTCTGATGTTATAAAACTCACAACGTTTCGAGAGCTGCGTCTGACCTCGACTTCAGCTGTGGTAAAAGGAAAGGGTATCTACTTTTTAACGCTGTTTCAGTTCTGCTCTATTAATTCATTGTTTGTCGGAAGCTAATTGTCAGGAGAACAGAATTGATTAAGAAGATATTACACAGACTGTTGCCAACATCGACCCAGAAATTTTTCGAAAATTCGTATTAAACACACTAAAAAGGAGTGAGTGTTTGTCTTACATAAGGTGGCTGACATTTTCAGCTTCTGCTGTATATATATTCTTTAAATTCATCCTAACAATTAACTGATGAATAAAATATTTGCCTCGTTTCTTTGAAGCTGCCAAGGCTTACAAATTATTTTATGGTTATACAGAGGTCAATGTATTATTCATTCACGTTATGTAACTGTAGCAATATATGGAGTGGATTTAAAGTGACTATTAACCACTTAATGATATTCTTTTTCGAAATTCTGAACTGTGTGACAACAAATCTACACGAAATACCTTAGAAAATTTTAAGCCATATGAATTGTTGCTTATAATCAGCTATATCAGCTGGCTTTGTAATCCTGGGGTCTCGGGTTCGATTCCCGGCGGTGCCCGAATTTATAACTTGTGTTGGGCAAGGCCGTGGTCTAGGCAACACGGAGTATTCCTCCGGGGGCTTCTCCGATTTCTCCGTGGCATCTCAACAATTACTCCATTCACACACAGAAGAAGGCAATGGCAAACCACTTCTGGATCATCTGCCAAGAACGTATATGAACAGGTCCCAGTCCGAGAAAAGGATGGAAGGATCCTGTTCATATGGACCTGTCGTCAGACAAAACACTAATAATAAAAAATAAAGCTCGCACTCCAACATCCTTTCGCTTACTATAATATTTTAATGCGATCGTTAACAGATACCGACAGACATGTAATCAACAGCCAGTTTTATTATTCCTCTACGCGAATAACGTTAAATTATCTTAAAATATAAATGAAATAACTGTCTCCATCCCAAACGTTACCTGTCCACTATTATTGATGTTATTCCACTTGATGCAGTATAACCTCTGAATCCAAAAAGCGAAATTTACTAAACAAAGGAATTATTGTTACAAATGTTATTTTTATTGCCTGTTGTTTTATATGGGTGCGAAACATGGTTTCTAACTCTGAGGGAGGAACACAGATTGCAGGTTGATCGGATGTTGAGGAGGATATTTGGGCCTAGGAGAGAAGATGATGGGGTCTGGAGAAAACTGTATAATGATGAGCTTAAAAATCTGTACTCCTCCCCCAATATTGTCAAGGTGATTAAGTCGAGAAGAGTGAGACGGGCGAGGCAAGTAGCGAGCATGGATGAGACAAGAGGTGTGCACCGGGTATTGGTCCGGAAGCCTGAGGAGAAGAGACCGCTGGGAGATCTAGACGTAGATGGGAGGATAATCTCAGGCGGGATCTGTGGGAGATAGGAGTTGAAGGAGACTGGATTTTGTTGGCCCAGGACAGGGACAGGTGAAGGATTTTGGTTAGTCGGTGATGAACCTTCGGGTTCGGTAAGCCATCTAGTTAGTTAGTTGGAGAATTCCTTACCGAAGACGACCATCTTCTTGGTCATGAAGTCTTCGTCGTCGAAGGTCGACACGAGGCACTTGTACTCGCCGGAGAGTTCCGTCGTGGGGTTTCGTATGTACAGAGCCCGGTACATGGTGGCTCCGTGGTCTGAGGAGCGGTGCTTCAAGTCCAGCTTGCCCTTTAGGATGCCCAGGTCCTGCGGCTTCTGTCCCGGGATCCACTGGTACACCGGGCTGGGACTGCTGTTGAAGTACCACTTTACCACCAGACCCAAATACGAGTCGGCGGCGAGTTCTTCCGGCTTCAACGTGTAATCGCAGTCGAGTAGCGCCGACCGACTGCCGTTCTTCACGGACTGCGGTACACGTAGATTCCTGATTTGCACGCCTGAAACATGAGAGTTTGGTCTGCTGGATATCCGACTCGGAAAATAAAAGTCGAGATTATGAACTACATTATTATTTCCAAACTACATGTATATTCTCTCAGGGCTTTGATACGGTGCTGAATCGTGGACGTTGACCGAAGCTTCTTCAAAGAAGTTGGAGGCCTTCGAAATGTGGTTGTACTGACGTATTCTCAAAATTTCCTGGACTGATCGTGTAACTAACAAAAACGTTCTCGAGAAACTCCACAAATACGTCGAGGTTGTTAACACCATAAAAAGAGAAAGTTGGAATATTTCGGTCTTATCATGAGAAATAGTGATAGATACAGGCTGCTTCAGCTGATAATCCAGCGAAAAGTATTCGGAGAGAGGGGACCTGACAGGCCAAGAATCTCCTGGCTTCAGAACCTAAAAAATTGGTTCTCGATGTCCACTGGAGTTCTGTTTCAAGTAGCAGCCAGTAAAGCTCAAATTGCTATGCTGATCGCCAACATCCGGAACGGAGAGGCACTTTAATAAGAAGAAGACATGTATATTTCAAAAGAATGAATAGATAAAACATAATGCATTGACTAATCAACACAGGAAAGGTTGTTATAAATTACATTGACATTAGTTTACAACAGTCAGAAGATGTCTGATAAAGACGACATCCAACGATGAATACACTCTCCAATATGTTGTAGACCAATCATGTTGTACTCATTAACCAAATATAACCACAACTCGATAGGAAATACACAGCAACTGATATACATAAGTTCTGACAACATAGTTGGTTTTACCTCAGCCATTCCATATGGGTGCATAAGGGAAATACACAGAAATAGTTGGAGGACACAGCAGTATCACCACGACGGTCAACAATCAGTAATACCGTAACACAAAAAATGCAAACCAGGAAGGTATAGGACATACTATCTAAATCAAAAATCACATGGTCCAACATACGTACCATTTGCACTAAGCGGATTTGACTTCCAATATTGATACTCAGATTACATGCTGTTAATGGTTTTACTGTAGCAACAACAAAAACAGTAATTCGCTGAAGAATGTTTAGATGGTAATGAATTTTCGGATTTAAAAACAATGTATAGTAAGTTTAAAATCGAATGACGACAGACAATTGAATTAAATTTGTTCCAATGCTTGATTAAACTTAGGAAGTGGTGGAATGAATGGTACAACTGTTTCAGACACTATAATAACTGAATTGTTCAGGCTAAATTGTATCGTATCATAAATGATGGTAAAGAATTAAATATGAAATGCTATTGTACTAAGATGGCCGTCTCAGTTGCCGAGCGGTCTGAGCCGTGGGCCTTGTGCCGCTTGGTCACTGGGACCGTGGGTTCGAATCCCACTCGAGCCATGGATGTTTGTCCGCGTCTTTTCGTGTTGTGCTGTCCCATGTACAGGTAGAGGCCTTGCTTGAAATCGATTTCTATTTGGAGGCTGTTTGCCGAATGAAGCCTACTAAGGATATTAGTCATCAGTTCCCACAAATTTAGTATCTGGAATATTATTACGTAGAACTTGAGTCAACTGATGACTCAGTGTGACCTAAATAAGCCTGTTTCTCTAAATACGTCAGTATCGTTCCTCCTGAAACTTGTGTTTTCCTCAAGAGCTGCTTAGAACTTTCCAGCCACTTTGTTTATGACGGATATGTTCCATCACTCATCTCGTACAGAATCTGTCGGTTCCCGGAGTCATGTGAACTTAGAACCCTGTTCACTCTGCCATAACAAGCAGAACACCATGCATTTGGTATTTGCATTGGTTGCTTAACAACGTTTTGGTAACCATTGCATTTACCTCAATATAAGACTAGGGCTTTTATTACATCGAAGCATCCGAAAGTATTTCATAGTGGATACTTTGACCGATGTAATTCTTAGACTTGCGTTGGAAGATAAATTTGTTTTACGTAGTACTGTGTATCACTTGCAGTATTATGATAGTATAAGTTTTTAATAATAAACAGATGCAATGGTGGGGTCTTGACATTTTGGTTTCTATAATTTATTTTAAGATTAACTACATGGTTTGCAGTGACTTTAGAACAGGAGTTAGCAGAATAACGTAGTTTTCAAAGTATGGAGAACAACCATTTATAGAACCATTTATTTTAACGTAAATTATAAGCGCTTTTTCATTTTGACATTATTAATATTATTTTCGTGTAATGAATGGTCTTGGTTTATAGGCACAGGCTACATCAAGAGTCTTAATTAACTATCAGGACGAGAACGTTTAATGAGAAGCTAATAGTTGCTCAGCTATTTAAGAAATTTTCAAGTTCTTTCAAGAACCCGGGGGTTAATTTTAATTAACACAAGAACCAGTCAAGACCCTCCAATCCTGTATCATCAATTCTGATTTTAGTATTATTACCCCCCATCTGCTACTAAGTTCTCCAAGTTATCTATTTCCTTCATGCTTCCTAACGAACATTTTGTGAGAATTTCACAAATAATCTTCATTTAAGATTAAAATCTCTCGTTACGCAAAGAAGTTAGAACTATTAACTACAATATTTTCAAATATAGCGCTTAGTTTTCAGTCTACTGCACATTGTGGCCCCTAGATAGCACTGCTTTAGTAGAATCGCAAAATGGCGTCTGGGTTAGGACAGGAGTTTTGTTTGTAAGTTGTTCTTGAAACGAAATCATTTGTGACGGTGAAGTGGGAATTAAGTGGGCTTAAGAACAGGTGTCCACAAAGTAAACCTTTGATTCTTTCTTGATATAACAGTTTTGTAAACGATGGTAGCGTCTGGGAAGGAATAAAAACACCGACAAAACGTCTGTGAACAAAGAACACGCTAGAAACATCTGACAATCATTTTCGCTTAGTTCGCAGAATCTGTGCGGCATGCTTTGAGGCAACGAACGTGTTAGAACAACTACTTGTCAAGTCGATCGAAGCACCTTTACATTAATCTATGTCGGTCACAGTTAATATATTAACTTAAACTCAGAAAATGAAACCCATCTTTTACAAAATGTTTGAACGAACAAAGAATCAGTGTTTTGCTTGGTGGGTAAGGGGGGGGGGGGGTTTAGTATAGACGACATGCCATTTGTTAGTATTGGAAAATTAGAGTCAGAGTCTTAGAGAAAAATTGTAGACAAACAAAATAAATATGGACGCGTTTCTATGAAGACGCTAGACATATACTGCTCAAAAAATTGCTCACGGCCAACACAGATTGAGGTATGTTCTATGTTTCACTATTATTATCGTAGATGATTCGTCTTTAAGTAAAGATGATTTGCCAGAGACTTATGAATTCTCTGATAATTTGAATCACTTGATAACTCTGTGGATACCATCAGCTTCTTGTCGACAAATATGTTTGCGCTGAAATTAACACGCATTATGTCTCTTCTAACAACTTTATATTTGAGTGATACTTCTGGCCAGAAAACCCAGGAGTATTTATTTGTAATTGTTGTTGATAACTTTAATTTTTATTGTTCAGTAGCAGATATTCAGGCACATAATTAAGTTATTTTTAAACTAAACCAAGTATTAAATACTTTAATTAGCTTCAGGCCCTGACCGTCTTTGACCAGTCAAAAAGTGATTTCAGTGTTCTTGAACAGCACTTTGGATCCGACGCACTTTGTGACAATGCACATGGGCGCGCCATGAATATTCATTCGTCAGTAAAATTATTTGTTGTATGAGCTGTTATGTGTTGCACATTTTTGGTTATTGTTATTAATTAATTTCACATTATTTGATATGGTGGTTATGTTTTTGAATATGAGATTTGCTGCATTCTTTACATGCAGAGAGATTGAAACTGCTTACATTTTATTCAGCTTTACGGTTTAGATTACATCAGTATTATCCACAGATATCGCATTTAATGTCCTCCTCCACAAAAATATATTCTCGATAAGGAGGATAGTTGTGAATATATTGAATAAGCTGTCGCAGACCACCGACCGGGGGTTGGTTCTCCAGATTTCTGGATTAACTGGTTGGTAAACAACTCCTTACCGTAAAAGATTAACAGGTTAATGTTACACAAGACCAATTCCTTACCCTTCTTTTTCTCCATCCATACAAAAATCTATTCATTTCTCATTTTCTCCACTTCAACCCTGATGATAAAGACAGTATGTTTCTCCGAATCGTTGGAATATACCTATTAGTCTATACGTCTTCGAAACCAAAAGAAATATAATTTTCTTCACGGTTGAAAAAATTCGAAGCTCATGTATATAATCTGAGGTAGAATTTTTATAATTCATTTCCACATTTCGGCGTTATCACATGCCAAAAATTATGAATATTTGTATTATTATGACTTATAAGTACCAAGATATATGATTGTACGTGGTGAAGAATATAATAAAGATATCTTTTTAATAATTAATAATATTACATTATGTCTATATTTTATTACGTGTACGGCTTAATTGAAACATCGTTCAGCTTTTCGCAGAACTACTTAAAAATAAAAGTTTGGAATGTCTGAAAAATGTACGGCATTTGAAACATGTTTAGTTACGTAAAATTAGGACACGGGTTAAAATTTACAACGGCTAATATTGCACTCGTTTAGTTTGTTTGAATTAATTAGCTTAAAAGGATAAACAAACTTTATTTTGTTCATAATAGATTCGTTCGCTTTGAGGTAGAAAGTATGATTTCTAAATGCAAATTGATGTGCAAATATAATTATATGTTAATTAAATAATTGATTTGCACTAAAATTATTGCTGATAAATAGATTTATTTAGCACCATGTTGACATATAATTAACTGGCAGTTATTTAGTCTACAGTATACTAAGTTATAATGATATTTACTTTTGTACATCGGTAAATATTACTAATGCCAGGCATCATATTTGAATATAGGTGATTTCTTTTGACAAGAGAGAACAAGTGGAAATTAAATGTATTAAATTTGAAGGCTGCAAAATTTTATATTGTACATTTTTACATGCAGAATGTTTGTTTGATAGCTGTAATTTATTTTGATTGGAGTCAGTACCCGTTAATTTTACCCGCCATTTAAATAACCATTAAATGTTTACCAACTGCACAAAATAAAGCACTGAGAGCCATATCGGATCAACACCGTAGCAAGAACTATGTTTTACTATATTCGAATTGGCGCAGTAAAAATTTCATATCATACTGATATTTATTCGGTTAAATAAGTAGTTCAAACATATTACCTTTATCCACTTTGTAGTGTTCTGGGTTGTGACATCGTATGAAGCATGTACTGCACCCATTCTCCTACCACGAATATTGAGTCTGTATATTCCTCTTATACTTTGGTAAACCTAAAAGTACAACTGCACTTTGTCGACACCCAGAACATTACAAATTGAATTTTCGGAGCTGTAGAAACCTCAATTCTAAGGGCGGCCGCACACCAACTGCGTCAAGACAGGCATCAAGACATGAGACAAAAGACGCAGTCTTGCTTCATTCGTGATTCAGACTCGAGTCCGCAAACCGAAGTAGCACGTGTCTGCGTCTTATCACATCTTCTCTAGTTGATGACATGACGTCGTCCAGAGAGGAAGATATTTTAATGTACATATGGCTTAAATTACGTAAAAGAAGGAAAAGGAAGTGGATTCATGACTTTAATGAGTCGTGTGCGTACGTTTTAGCGCGCGACTTGTTAAAAGATCCGGTGAAATTCCAGTCTTATTATCGAATGTCCCCAGAATCCTGTAAGGAACTTCTTCACGGAGTTTCCCAATCGTCTGCACTGTTTTAACATATTTTTGCTCTTCACTCATGTCGATAACGTACACTGGTGCTGTTCCTTGAGTACTGATGTCTCAGTTTTGACGCACAGAAAAGGAACATGCCGAGTCTTGCTGCACGTGTCTGCAGCATGAAGCTGACGTAAGCATCATGACTCAGACCGGTGTGCGGCGGTTTTCATAATCTCATTCGTTTCAACTGTGCTCCTTTCTTTGCGTCATGTCGCAGACATCGTGTCTTGACTGTTATGTCTTGACGCATGCCGGTGTGCGGCCTACCTAAGTCTTGATGCCGTTAGTAATAAGACTACATGGCGTCACAACCCAGAATACCACCTAGAGCTGGCATCTTATCCACGGTGTAAACGTATAATTTTAATTTTAACACGCTGGTTCCCATAGGGACACCTGAAAAAAGATTTTAACTCCCGAGAGAGACCCGATGAGTCACTGGACTGTATGGTTCATTGGAGGCTCAGTCTTCATGGTGCGAATTAAATATATTTGTAACACCACAGCTCGGGCATGAAAGATGTGTGACATTTGTGAACGCCATCGAATTGTAACGTGATACATACAGAAAAAGTTAAGAACTTCTTTTCCTCTTGTAGCGTAACGGTAACCGATGGGTCAGGTGACGAAATTTATATCTGAAATCATCTAGTAGGAGTCTAAGAGCTAAACCCAAAGTTTGTCTAAACACTGTTATGGATCAAACTAGTAAAATTCACATAATATAAGCCTACATCTGTTTACTTAAAGTTTATCTTTCAATTTTAAACTGAGCATAATAGTGTTCTTTTTCATCGTATAAAATTTGTAAGCCCTATACTGAACATTATTAGGAATCTATTAACTTATAACAAGTTTACAAATTTGTCATGTTGGCATATGTCAAAAATTTTAATATTAATGTTGACGAGAAGACTAACGGACACATGTAAGAAGTGTAAAAGAAATTGAATGTAAGGGAGAAATTTACAAGGGAACTGTAGCAGTCTGTCCGTCCGTCTGTCTGTCTGTCTGTCTGTCTGTCTGTCTGTCTGCCTGCCTGCCTGCCTCTCTGGTCTTGTCTCGTCTTTTCGTGTAATTTGTCTGTTTGCTAGTATATCTAACAGCCCATGTCTTCTATGTATTGTGTATCAGGTTAAGTTTTGCAAGTTTCAAAAAGTTACATTACGGTTAATAATACAGTGAACGCTCTTCAGTCTGTCATGTAAATTGCACCTCGTTTCTACAGTTGGCCAAGTTTGTATTTACATGAGGCGCACACACGTCCTAAGATTTGGTTTAGGACGTCGTCTTGTCTAGTTGGAAATTCAAATGACTCATACACAGTGCAACAGTTCGTGCTTTAGTCCTGCCATCTGGGAAACATGCACTAACAACTCCAAGAGTTTGTAGGAAAGCAGCGAACCTAGCGGGTTGCAGATATATACAGAGTTATGCTATCGCTTATGTAATACGTATTTCTTGTCTGGAGTAACTTGCATTCCAAACTCAGTATTTTCGCTAAGAGCAGTATCCTTGTGAAACTTTGCTCGAAAGTCACTAATGAATTTCAGGGACGGTCTTCGTGAGCCAACTTACACTTTACTATTCGCTCCTCATTCAAATATGCACTTTAATAAATTCTATGGAGCAGAATTCTGGAGAAGATAATATTGAATCAATTATTCAATAAATTCCTCACCTTTCATGGGACCCGATAGTTAGTTACTGTATTCACAAGAGTACACCACCGGTCTTTGTTCTAAACCAGATTAAACCAGTTCATATTCCTACCATGTTTCCGTGAGATATATTTTAATATTATCTTACATGTGGTCTCTTTCCTTTAGGTTTTGCAACAAAAATTTTATATGCATTTTTCTTCTCCCCGTACGTGTTGCATGTCATACGCATTTCAATAATATTATCCTAATAATGTCTGGTGAAGAATTATGAAATTCTACCCACTTTTTCTGCAGATTTATTATCTATAAAATAACATTCTCATACCCATGACACACAAAAGAGAAACAAATTAAATAATTCATACAGATCTCGCACATTTGGGTTTCATTAACAGTATGAGAGAGCTGGCCCGTGACAGGGCCCCCCTGGGTAGTAAGAACGGACAACAGTGTTTCTGGCAGTAGTAACGCCTCCCAGCGGCCAAGCGGAAATGCGAACGCGTTAACGAGATTCTTTGTAATTGGTGTTTATTTAATATTAATTGTTTCACGCAGTCGGACTAGACTGCGGTGAGTCTAGATCAAATTACAATTCGTAGCTATGTGTGTAGCGTCAGACGACTGCAAAAAGCCAACTTCGATTCCATATGCGACTGCAAGGAAAAGTTTTGCATTTTTCATACGCTATGAATGTTTAACAATAATCTTATGCTCTGAATAAACGTATAGTTTATCTCATTGTACCTTTTGAGGATATTTTGTCTTTTATTATACTTTATTAATTGTTTTTAGTTTATTTTACTACTCTTTCTCAGCTACATACTACTTGCAATATCGAATGTGACGGTAATTATGAATTAGAACTACAGAGAATGTCAAGTCGTCTAGTGAGATTTTAGGTTATCACGATTGAAAAAAATAAAATTACTGTCTTCTGGGATGTTGCATCGTGTATTCTGGTAGAAGATTACCAATGTTTCAGATGAGATTGCTGCCTCCATCCTGATTGTAATCGCCAGACTAGACCATATTATATGGCGCAACAACCCAAAAGACAGTTATCGTCATACTCTGTGCTGTGAGAATCTGAGATCTCATGTCAACGATTCTTATGTTTGCTGTACTCCTTGTTCCCAGCCATTATATTGATACTAATATTTCTTTATTTTAATTTCTATATTAGTGCAGATTCTGATTAGTTTTTATTTCAGTGGAAGTAACAAATTATTTTGAGTGTTTGGAATTTGTGGGAGTTGAGTGTGTCCTCCGTAGAGCTTCAATTTAACCTGTCATGGTTTTTGGAAAGGGAGGACTCACGTAGGTTCAGTAGAAAAGGACATTTAGTAGAACGTTCGATCAGAATTACCAAGCGGAAGAAGAATCGGTATGAAAATTGAAAGACCGATCCTGAATACGAGCCTTATAATCAAAACTTTCCAAAAAGAAGAAGAAGATGATTATGATGATGATAATGGCCATGTTGAACCTTCGTGTTCAATGAAAAGTGGGTCATTTCTTGAAAAACTTTCAAAGGAATATTCTGTGCCATGGGATTATGACTGTTAGACTAAACCTAAAGTAGGTCACCTGGAGAAGGTTTATTGAATGTCAGACTTGACAGAACATACCCTTTGAGAAACAAAGTCTATTTATTTAAAAGAATAACAAAGTAAGTTTCGTTTTTTACCTACTTTTATTAAGTCCTACGAAAATATATGCTTATAAGGCCTACCATCATGACTTTGTGCATATACGTTTAATAATTTCTGAATAAATTACAAAGTTATACTTTGAAACTTTTTATAAATATATTATACTACACGTTATCCCATTTTTGTGGCTCTTTATATCCTGTCATGAATAATATCAATATGGCGGTCTGGATAACGTCTGAGACGGGGTGGCGCTACACACATTCATGTGTGGTAAGAAATCGAATAACACGCAACTTTGAAACATGTATTATGTCAAACAGCATGGCTGAACCTATGTTTAGCTTTGAATTTTATGACAGCTAATACACAAGGCATGCAGCATTTTTGTATGGACGTAGATTATAAATGGGGCTCCAAATTATTATGTACAACGTTTGTTTACATGACAACATTTGCAAACACGGAATTGATGCGAATCTCAACTGTCAGGTCATACATGTGGCACATACAATTTATACCGATTTTTTTAAAACTTTTAATAATTTCGGAATTTCCATGCTGTTAACGATATAGGATAGGGAAGAAATCGCCAGAGACCTAAATTATATCAATGAATGCAAAACGTGGCAAATTATACATTTTATAAGACGTATTACCACGAGGCAGCCATCAAAATAACTTTTAATCCCAGTGTGCAAAACATTTAAATAACGCAGTATGCATCACAACTGGTATTTTTCGTTGTTCTAAATTCAAAGGGACGGAAAATAAATACGGAAGAAATAAACGAAAGTGGTAGGTATATTAAAAGGATAACGAAAGAAATGAAAAAGGGTGTTAGGATTAAAGATACCACATGACATCCTTTGTCGTTGAATTACAACTTGTTTTTTCCATTAATACACAGAACGTAGCTTTCAAAGTAACGTAGTGAACTGTAAGGTAAGTTGTAATCAGAGGGAAATTATCTAGAAATAACCACTCAGATATATGTGATTTTTAATGAAATGTAGGAAATTAGATTTTTTTAAATGACAAGGAAATTGTCAAGACTTAAAAATTACTACGAAGTGTATATTGGAGAAAGTTTGCGACTTTTTACTGTATTACTTTCTCTTGATCCCCGGTGAAAGAAACTACAGAATCTAATATTGTAAGTGGAGTTCAAAAATGGCGAAACTTTGTCGAATACTCAGTGAGGCATTTCTATAACGCTTTTTGGAGCTGTTATCACTGAACTTTTTGTTCAAACAAAACGTTCGCAATGTTTGAATAATTGACGGTTTGCAGACCAATCACGTGTATTACATTTTATAGATGTGCAACGATTACTTTAACTTCAAATGAACCTTTAGGGAATTCCCCTCTGGAATAACAGCAGAAAAACTGACTGAGCGAGATCTGTACTGAGTCCCGGACAGCGAGGGAGTGATTGGTTGAGGGCCTGCGGTTTTCTGGGGCTTTCAGCTACAGGAATGAAAGAAAATCTAACAAAATAAGGGATAACGTAAGAGGAAGAGAGGAAAGGAGAAAGAATTTGAAGGGGGAAAAAGAGAAATAATCAGAGTAAGAAAAGCACAAAAATTGGGGGAAAAAAATGAAATTCTAATATTGTTTGCAGAACAGATAACGAATTTCTGTATTTGTAAACAGGACCTGCATTGATTGGTCTTAGGACAATGATGATGGTAATTGTATTCTTCTGGGCTCTGGCTTCGTGTACTATCGGTAGTATTTGGTTTGGATGATGCTAAGAATTTGGAACATTTATTAAAAACTTAGGGCAAGAATAAGTTAAGAATGTCAGAATTTAACGAAGTATACCATAAGTTTGTTATGCGTACGTGGAAATATTATAGCAGGATTTTCTAATTTGATTTAACTACGTATTCAAACATCAGTATCTGATGTGAATACAATGTTATGTTTTATGCACGATAAAATAATTTTTATAAAGTTTTAAAGTTGGTGTATTTACTTAATTTCACGTTGCTGGGAAGGAAACGTCTATCTCACTGATTCATCTTATGGCCAGTAAATTGTTACACAAATTACATTATTGCACCGATTGAAATTTTAATTTATATGTTAAAGTTACATTGTAATACTATGAAAATATAAATAAATTATAAAATATACTCTGTAGTTTGTCGCCATTAAATCGTAGTCATATGTCGTGCATTTGTGTTATATTTATTCTGATGAAAGAACACAATATAATTCAAGACTTTGCAGATTCTACATTTTTGCTGTTCTCTCGAGAAGTGTCTTTTGGATATTAACTCGATGGAATTGTGGACTCCAGCTACAGCCCAGTGTCCGACATACATAAAACACTCCGACAATTCTGTCATGTTAATATCCAAAATACACTTCTTAAGAAACCAACGAAAAACTATACTAAGTACAGCATATGAACATCAGTATTTACACAACATATCTACGACAGAGAACTTCGGTCTAAGGATATTTAAGACAATGCTGCAAGCTTATTGGCTACACTTTAATGTATTAATATCTCAAAGTATACTGGTTTAATATGCAACTGACTTTTTCAATAGATGTAATAGTGTACATTAATTTGTGTAAAAAGCCTGGTGCCGGAAGATGAACCAGTAACGTCGAAATATTTCGCCAAAGAGTTTGGGTTTTTTTATGGCTGAACAATATAATTTTGTGTGACGACGGACAACGAAATACTTTATTCTTGTTATTAAAAGCACAACATGACGCTGTAGTATAACATTGTACCAGCTTTTGAATTCTAACTTCACTGAGCTGAATAGATACAGCTATTTTCAACAGGAATGTTTTTATTTTTATCGATATTAATTATATTGTCATTGTTCTGATTGTTTATTTGTAGTTTTCTATTGTGATTTATCTAGGCTATTCAGTTTTATCTAGAATTGTTTTGGAATCAAATGTTGATTTGCAAATACAAACATAGCAGGTAGTCTTTGTGTTTTCATTTTGACTGTTATTTACTGTCGTACAAATTGGAGCATATTGTTAGGTTTGATAAACTCTGTTCCGCATCCCACATTCAGCTCACACACTGCTGGTTTCAGTTTATGCAGCGCGCACACAAAACAAGAATATCGTTTAATTAAATTACACACCGTAAGCTACTTGGGCCCCAAGGCGCTGTGTTTAGCGGAGGATGAAGTGTCGTCTGATTTCGTAATGAGTCTTAAATATTAATGCCTCCATTGAAACTAGAACCCAAGTTCTCATCAGTCTGAATATTGTTTCAATGAACATTACGCTTCCAATTATTTGAATACATTTTGGCTTTCACTTTACTTAGGGAATTTCTTTGGTGACTGCAGTACTGTAAAAAAACTCCAATCAAGATTTATGTTTCCACCCTTTTTACTTTGATTTGTTTTACTCTCAAGAAACTTATACTGCTAATATTATACGGGTTGTTCATAAATTAGTGGAAGATTTCCAGTGGGTGTAATAATTTACTTGTAACACGTAACAAAAATATACATTCCTCGAAAAAGCGTGAAAAGTTTGAAATTTGAATGTGGTTTGTCACTTTTGTAGCACATAAGATTTTAATGTGACTTTTGTATGTTTCTTTCCACCAATGACATGCAAGTTGGCTTTCAGAGTTTCTTACATCTTTATCGTAGAATGAAATTCTATTAGAATCAGTGTATTTACATTACTAGCATTCGCAAATATGTCATAGGGAATGCGTACTATGTGTGTGCCCTCAGACGTCAGTAAGAAACTAACATCTACTGTTAGTTGACCGTAGTAGGGGAGGATGGGGAAATGGCGATCAGTGGTCAATGCCGGTCAGATACTTTTCTGACAGGCGATAGCAGATAGAAGCTTTTAGCTCATATGGCCACCTACTGCCTGATTCCGTAAAGCTCAGAATGAATTCCACCATCTCCTTCCGGTGCAGTTAAAATGGAACGGTTAGTTGTAATCATCAGAATCAAAGCTGTTGATGGTGTTTGGAGAATGAGTGAGTCTCCTGAACGTTGGTTTTTAACCCAGCATTGTCATGGCTGAACACCCAAGAGAATTTTATTGTATATGTTCATTACTCATTAATAAAACATTGTGTTCCGCCAGTCTAATATTTGCTGTAGTGGCATCATGAACCTCAAATAGTGACCATCATCGCCACTATATTAGGCGAATGTAGGTCAAAAGCACTTCTTTATTTATCACTTTCTAGAATATTTTTCTTGACATGTTTTTAACGAATTTCATACTGCACACTTAAGAAGTATTCCCTTCGGATTACATCCCCTTTTATGTATTTTATTTTTATTTTTATTTTACATATACTTTGTTTCATCTTCCATTTCTCTTAGATGACTGCCATTTTTCTGTTTTCTCCTACTACTGATCTATTTATTATTTTATGCTCTTTGGATATTGAAATTTACTTCAGTTTATAGTAAATTTTATGAAACAATATTTAATAATTTTCTGTTTGTTTCTGGTGTTAATTTCCGTCCTCACAGACAGTATTCATAGCGCCATCACATTTGTTAGTGCTGGCTTCTATGCCTGTGAACACACACTTGTCCATTATTTTGTCGAAATTATGATCATCAGTAAGAGCCGGGATAGCTCAGTCAGTATAGTGACTAGCTACGGACTGGACGGCCGGGGTTCGATCCCCGACGGGGGCAGAGGATTTTTTCCTCTAGTCTCTGCGTCCAGACCGGCTCTGGGGCCCACCCAGCCTCCTCTACAATGGGTACCGGGGTCCTTTCCCGGGGGTAAAGCCGGCCGGGGCGTGATGCTGACCACTCACCCCCATCTAGTGCCGAGGTCAAGGAAGAGAGGAGCTATACCTCCACTCACCCCAAACGCCTACATGGCGTGTAGTGGGACAAACTTTACTTTACTTTTATGATCATCAGTAAAAGCAAGTTGAAAGAAAAGGATTCCCTTCAATTTTAAGTTTTGTTTAATGAAATGTATTGATTATCAATCGTTATAGTTTATGCTGTGTATAAGAATAAACTGATACAGAATACTGCTCGAGTAACGAACCTGGTACATTGCAGTCTGAGGGATGTGTTCAGGAATATAAGAAAGCAGAACGCAATGGCAATGCTGGAGTTAGCACATGAAGACGACTGATTTGAAAGCAGAAGAAGGTGGAATATTCCATCGGAGAGCTAAAGGGCGCGTAACAACAATAGTTCAGAGGATGTACGTTCTCCGATTACGATGCTTCAGGCAAAGGTTGCTACGAATTTACACAGGTTCCACAATGTATGTGGTAAAGTTCAATAAGAGAAGCGTTACTTGGTAAATTACGGAAGGAAACGTTCTTATATTCTAGAAGGCGGTGGAAACACTCTCTGAATAGGTAAGTATGCTTTACTTGAACGAGAAGACCAAAAAGATAAATAATGAAATCTCACACGTGTCTTCAGTTAGTAAGGCTCAGTCCGGACTGCAGGGTAACAATTAAGCAGATAAACAAATGGTTGTGGAAATCTGTAGTTAGACAGAGTGTCGAGTAAGGCTAGAGGAAAAGGTGATGTGGGTTTACCGACCATTTCTGCAGGCTACATGACATCTCTTATCACGTAGGAAGAAGAAGTCGAGGAAATATGCCTACATACACACATGCACAATGGAAGAAAAATTTCAAAGTTTTGTAGATAAAATGGAAATTTTTGTAAAGTGAATTACATTTGGAGTATAAATAAGCCAATGCGACGATGCCTTCAGATAATCAATAGGAAAGGTGGATGGATAGTTTTAAAGACAGATACATGAACAGATAAATAGATACGTGGAAAGATAGATAAATTGGCAGGTTAATAGATAGATGAGTATGCACATATATAAATACTTTTAACACACACAACAAAACTTTATTTTTAGAAATACATAGTGAAATGTTTGGTGGTTCTTGTACAGTTTAGGATCCGCACGTGATTCTAAGTAAATTGCGTAATGTTTTATGGGGTTGTATAAATTTGTAGTTTAGAATAGTGAAATAATTAATTAAGGTACACGAATTAAAAAGAACGTACCCCAGTATTTGTATTGCTATAATTACGTTTATGAAAAGTTTTAAAATTGTAGGTTAAAAAGTTTTGTGTTCTTTTGTGGTATAATATATAATAAATACAAATTTAGTGAGTAGCCTGGTCATATGTTCGGTGTAGAAGAAACCCGTTTATTACACATCAGTTAGAAACTGGTCAATAAATTCCCGTCTGTTCTGCAACCCAAACGTTTATTATCGTGCTCGCAAGATCAAGTTTTGAGGTGGTTGAATCAAATTTATATCTTTATACCCTATTTATTTGAGACTATTTTTTATGTTTTGTGGTATCCAGTTTATGTTTTCGAACAGGTCTCTGCCCTTTAAGTTTGTGTCTAATACTGTTTATGTTTTGTCATACCCACAGTGACTGCTACATATCCGTCTGAATCTCCTGGATATAAACACTCAAAGTAACTAATACGAAGAATATTTATTGATCTCCATTTTTACTGATTCCTAATTCACACGCTTGTAGGCCGCAAGATTTTATTATGTATAGAAGGGAATAAAGAATTACAGAATCGAAGTGACCTGTAGTTACACGATATACATGCTAAGTGACTTGAAAATACACCACTTCGTTCAAAATTAAGGGGGACAGACATAAAAAGATGATATTGCCCAAAACTATAATTATCTTGTACGAAAATTACGGAGATGAACCACATCGAATATTTAAAATTATTCAACATTTCAGCTAATATTGCAGTTGACATTTTCATAGTGAATATGAAATATGGATGAAGATTTCAATTGCAGTGTATGTTGGAATGGATAATTTTTAACATATGACTTAGCTTATATCTGAAATTCGTAGTTTCACATTAAAATCTAACTTCATAATCCAAGGACAATTATAAGAACTTGTGTTTTTGAAACACAGAACTGACTTCACATAAACCTGACATAAAGGTGACTAACTAACCAACTAGATGGCTTACCGAACCTGAAGGTTCATCACAGAATTAACCAAAGTCCTCCACCGGACCCTGTCCTGGGCCAACAAAATCCAGTCTCCTTCAACTCCTATCTCCCATAGATCCCGCCTGACATTATCTTCCCATCTACGTCTAGGTCTCCCCAGCGGTCTCTTCCCCTCAGGCTTCCAAACCAATACCCGGTGCACACATCTTGTCCCATCCATGCGCTCTACATGCCCTGCCCATCTCATTCGTCTCGACTTAATCACCCTAACAATTGATATAGGTGACTGAAAAATAAATTATTGAAGGAGAATTAAAGTTTCTTAATATGAGGATCAGGAAGATTTTAATCCTTTACTATTTGAGAGATCCCCGACGGGGGCAGAGGATTTTTCCTCTAGCCTCTGCGTCCAGACCGGCTCTGGGGCCAACCCAGCCTCTTCTACAATGGGTACCGGGGTCCTTTCCCGGGGGTAAAGCCGGCAGGGGCG
>NW_019059744.1:1010467-1031149 GCF_000696155.1 Zootermopsis nevadensis
CTACAATGGGTACCGGGGTCCTTTCCCGGGGGTAAAGCCGGCAGGGGCGTGATGCTGACCACTCACCCCCATCTAGTGCCGGGGTCAAAGAAGAGAGGAGCTATACCTCCACTCACCCCAAACGCCTACATGGCGTGTAGTGGGACAAACTTTACTTTACTTTACTTTACTTACTATTTGAGAGACTTTCTTTAGACGTACAATTGCTGCGTGAGAAATAATTGTCTGTCTTGTACCTACTATACCGAGAGCTGTTACAACTGTAGAGCGAACCGCATTGAATTCTGATACAGTAGGAACCGTGGGATGCTGCCATCTGTTGGGTCATTCATAAGTCATGAGACAAATCGACAGCAGTGCTGTGTCATCACATTGCGGTATATTGTGGTGCAGCCTCTCAGAGGTGCCAGCATTTGTTTCAAGGTTTAGAGCTCTACAGTGATGCCAGCATGTGTAGGCCTATATATTTACAATTCCAATGTTTCATCGCTTTTTACACAATAATAATATCTGTTGCACTGTAGCACTACTGAAGCACTTCAGCTGAATCATTTCAGAGCAATATGTTTTAAATGTCAAGTAGCCATCATCAGGTTCATTACAGACTGTTTACTGTGGACTTTTAAACGTTCATAATGTAAATTTTGTTATAATAGTTTGTCTTGATTTTTACAAGGTGAATAAAATATGATAAATATAAAGTATGGTTTTATAATGTGCGACCATTTTATGCTCAGCGCATTATAACAAACCATCGTCTTATGAATTGTATGATTTAATAGACAGACAAAAGAATTAATGTTTTGCCACTGATGATGAGCTCTTGAGGTCGAAACGTGATTGGCACTATGTGTTTTTTTCAAATTGTAAACAGTTTTGTTTTTATGCATGATTTGATATATTTTAGATAAATAAATGTAAAGTGTTTTGTTAAACGTGTACCATATTCGGGATGTTATTTTATGAGTAATTTTGGTAGGAGAAACTTTATTTCGTAGTTTCCCATGATTTAAAGAGTTTTAAACTAATCTTTCTGTACGATAATATTTGTAGAGATGCTGCAATTAGTGCTAGGTTCTTTGTAGCACAATCCCTTTGTGTATTATCCAGTCCTGTTGTTGACCCAGTCTACTTGTTATGTATCCTCTTGGCATCGCTTGTAGCTAGCCTACTTGTATGTCGCTGACCGGAATCTACAGCTTCAAGTGTTTGTAATGCATTTTGCGAAGTGTGAAATGGCAGAATTGATTTGGTACGCTCTTGTAGAGGGCTGGATAATTTCATGGTGTATCTCATCTTCAAGTGATGTTGTAGAAACGCGTGGAAAACAGACGTATGTTTCATACAACAGCGGTGTCAGTTTCCGGAGTTTTGGAAATTGAGGAGTGCTAATTCGCGATATATATGACGGAAAATACAGCTTAACAATTCCTTGTTTTCGATTTACATTTCACTAATTAGCCACGCGCTTTTAGATTCAATAACTTTATCTTTCTACGTGAAGCTATAAATCAGTCATTTAGAATCCAAGAATATGTTTAGCAAACACAACACTGCATTAAGGTCATATCTTACATTTAAGTGTTTTGCATGATTCTCGTAATAAGCTTCATGAATCAGTTTATCTTTGTAATGGAAACTCGTTGAGGCAGGAACTCAATTTTTTAATATAATTTGGACAAGTTTTAGTTCAAAGAGCGTATTTAGCAACGCTTTGCTTGTTCGCCATGAATAATGATTTGTGGTTTATTTACGACGTTTTCATTTGCTTATAATTATTAGGATGATTAAATCAATGTGGAAGATATGGACGGGGTATGTTTCACTCTTTGGATAAATTAAAACAGCGTATACAATTTTAGTTTGACCACCTAAACTGAAAAGACCTCTCTGAAGAAATATAAATGACGAAATAACGTTAAAATATATAATTTTAAAGTAATTATGGAGCGTGTGTAATAGATTAATCTCTGTGAGTATGTGAAAAGAGTAATAAACGTCACCTTACATAATAGGCGTGGAAATATTTGACTAGTGGAACGTAATATTAGCTTCTTAATGAGGACTGTGCTTTACGAAGTTGGTAACTCAAATTGTATAACGTAAGATCCGAGGATAATTAACGAATAATGAATTGGAGAGGATATATAAAGAAGCGGCTTAGCCTAGTTGAAGACGCTGCCTCGGAATTTTAGTAGAGTGACTAATGGAGTACCATGATAAACTGAACCAGAATGATCGAACTTCGACCGAGATTTTAAACCAGGACCTCTTAAATACGAAGCAGGTGTTCTAAATATTTGGCAGCTGCGTTCGGTGTGAGTAAGAAACAAGTTTAAATACATTCTGAGGTGTTTATGAATCTCTTGCATGTAACTTTGTGCGTGTTTCTTTATAATTAATAATAGTTTTGCTTCCATAAAACTAGTAACTATTAATATGTATTTTTAACTATGTAGCCTCATACAACATTGGAAGATCTAAAGACATAGAAAAATGTCTGAATGTCGCAAAATAAGCAAAATATAAGAACCGTTTTTACCATTGTCTCACTTTCATATATGTATGAAAGAAATAAGAATTCTCTCCAAACTAATTCTTATATACAGAGTACTCCTAAAATAAACAGTTTCATTTCAAAGTCTTGTTCTGTGGCAAGGACAATGAAATATGCTTATGTAAACACTGACTCTCCGACCTGTCGTCATCAAAATCACCTGACTGGTGGAATTTATTTTTATTTATTGGTTATCTGACAAGTATTGCGTACAATACGTCAATTATCGATGTACCGTAGCTATATGAAGGTAGGAGATGTATACAAGTTCAATCTTTGAGGGTTAATGAGCAGCGCAGCGCTGTGTAGAAATTTTGTTTTAGATTTTTTAATTTACTATTATTACAACATTAATATTTAACATTTGAATCAGGGATTTATAAAGAAGCATTTTACTTTGAACGGGTTAACGCCTATATTTAATTAATTTTTTTAATATTTTAAAATAAATTGGGCCAGAATTTAGAGATAAAGAAAGCGTCCATTTGGTCATATTTACATAGAATTTTCCGTTATTCTTGTGTATATAACAGACATAAAAATTAACACTGTATATTTCAGAAACATTTTGTGTGTTATTCATATTAAATTCAGATAACTGTAATTTCGAATAAACGAAATTAAGAAACGCTCGAAACATGAAATCAAAAATGTGTTGTATATTTTACCGATGTGGTTTGCTGCGAATAGCTATCGAAAAATCAGTTTGAATCGTATTAAAATTCGTAACACAAGAATTTCTCTGTATGCGTCGAAAGCGCCATCTATCACGGTCGCTATGAAAATTCGCCTTAATTTGGCAACATAAAGTAATTAGTCATGAAGTTATTCAATTACAATTTCCAATAAAATCACTACGTCCCTGATATTGGCACAAAGAGGTAACGAAAAAGCTAATCAAGTGTGTAGTATATTTTTAACGCTTTCAAGCTGCACAACTGGAATCATTAATGATGTGGTTTCATTTATCCATTTATCGTCCACATCACAGTAATTTTCAACTTCTAATTTAGAGCGATGTGCTGAAAATTTGATGAATCTGTTTCCCTTGTCGGATGGTCAGTGTTTTGTTCTGTTCGAAATTACAAGAAAAAAATCTCGTCTTTCATGTGTAATTATTTTTCAGAAACGTACGCTACATAAACTTTTGTGATTAGAAATCTCGTATCCAGTAATTAAAAACTCTGATTATTAGGCATGTGTTGTTTAACGATGCTGGTAAAATGAAAAGGTCATGTAGTGCTTACAGAGATGTACATGATGATAAAGTAATGATTAGGTAGAAGGAAGCTCAGTTCCTCCATCACAAGGAAACTGTAGTGAACATTGTGCGTCCTAAAAGATATATACAAACATTCAGTGAATGAAATAAATACATTTTTTGCATATATCAGCATTGGTTCTTACCGAATTAGTAGAGTAGGTTTTCAAAATTACCACCGTTCATGGCACAGTTGACAGCCGTGAGCAACAGACAACAAGCGACCAACAAATTTGCTGGGAAGGCCGGAGCTTTTGAAGTGTTGCTGGATGTCTTCTGTACATCGCATTTGTCAAGTATGAAGAAAATCTATTGGCAGACATGAAAGTGCAATATGGAGCTGGCTTCAGAGAAATTTTGTCAGAATAATAACAGCCGATTCTGAAGTGTTGGTACAAATTACTGGCTGCTAAATATCAAGCTTTGATGTATCCCAGCTTGCCTAAATTATGAACATTCTCTTACCGGTAGCTTACAGTAGACTGACGGTGTGTTTTTAAAAGTGTCCACGCTTGAAATCACTGTATTTTTTCTAAAATTTCCAACGGAAAACAAGAAACGCTGAATATTTGTTTGCGTACTGTTTGCAGATATTGAAAAAACTTGTTAGACACTGTTTGTCAACAGTGTTTGTAGACGTGTATGTATATTTAACCGTTTGCTGTGTCCTTGCGTTGATATATTCCTAAACAATGGATGGTTTCAATGCTATTGTTGAGGGGCTTTAATGGCAGACCACTACTGCAGTACGTCCCTCGCTCTATAGCTTGATGGAACACCTGTTGAGGGCATACTTGGTAGTTGTACATTGGGGACAAGAACTCAGTGGAGTTAATCAACACAGTGTCACAGAGTTGTACGTGGAGAGCAAATCTTTAATAAGTCCCCCGCGCTCGACTCGACATTACAATACGTATAAAGTATGATTAGCAAATCTTTTTAACTATCCCACAATGAGCCTTGACCTTTTTAGAGTAATTTACGACGGCTTCTCGAAGCTTTCTTTGACATACAATTGGATTCCTCCTACGAAATGTAACCCTGAGCAAGGCCTCTACGTACAGAGCACAACAAAACAAAACGCCCTACTCGACAGGTATTCGAACCCACGATCGCTGCGGCCGAGTGGTCTAAGATCCACGCCCAAAACAGTATGGGAATTATAATTAACCAATTTAAAATGACTGTTAAGAATAATTTGGAATAAGGTATGATAAATACAATTCAAATTCCAGTACTGCGTTAAACAAATATACATTACGTAAACTTTTAATGAATTTGTTATATAAATAACGTCATATCCTATTTAATTCCTTAATTTGTATTAATGCATTTGGAATACTTTTGATTTAATTGAACCCTAATTTTTCTTCCTCTCTATAGGCTTCTTAGACTCCACATTTATCCTGATGTATTGAGGGGAATTATTTCCTGTATATGGCCTATAACTTTGGTTCTCTTAAATTTAGTTCTAAAAACAGTGAGAATATAAATAAGTAAATGTATCCGTCTTTCCATTACATTATTTTTTTTTGCCACAAGGGATATTTCTACTCCTTCAGAAACCAATGGGTTCGTTTCTTTTCGAAATAACTTCTGAGCTTAATGTCATAAATCATTTTCGCATCCGAAAGGTGTCTTGTATATTTTCATATTACTGCTAGACCTATCAGATACTTTAACAACGTCGCAGACGGAAATACTGCTCTCAAAATACAATTTTCATCTTTTTTATTAAGATGTTTTGCTATGGAACACTGGATACAAAATATCTTCTTTCAAAACCACTCAGCTCTTTTAAAACGTCTTCTGAGATATATTTCAAACTATCATATATCACTTCCACATTCGAAAAATTTCTTATATTTATTTATGTATTAAACACTTGAAGTTTTCAGTACTTTCTTTACACTTTTTATTCCAAGCTACCAGTTTTAAAAAAGACATTGATATGATCAACCATTATTAATTACGATGACAGTTTTACGTTTTTATCCGGTCACTAAGTTTCATATTCTCTAATTTACATGTTCAACATTTAATCACTTGATTTAAAGACACTGATGTCTAACCCGGACTACGCCCTAAATTTACTAGAATGCGGAGACTAAAATGTAGTTATTGGCAATGTTTCCATTACTCTCAGTTAGTGGCTTAAAGTTTTTTTAGATAAACAACCATATTGAAATAAAGTGCTTAGTAGTGTACAAAATTCAAGTTACACTGTCCTTACGATTCTTGCTGTAAACGTCATGCTGTTTTATGTACAAAGCAAAGCGAATATAATTCTTAAGACAATATTATTGGGTGTTTCCTTACAACCTGTACAATATTATATTATATTTTACATTATATTACGCCTCGATATACAAGGCTCGTCCACAAAGTAAGTTTCCCTGGGGCCGTTTACAGAAACAAAACACAATTTCATGGAAATATTTATTGCAACAGATACAGCAAGTGTCCAGCTATTTTTCAACATATTCGCCACCGGAATTGAGACATTTGTCATACCGTGGGACCAACTTTGGAATACCTGTGTCGTAGAAGTCTGCCGCCTGGGATTGGAACCACTGTGTGACACCCATCTCCGCCTCTCTGTCATTCACAAAACGCTGACGCTGACCGGACAGGAATTTCTTGAGGTGTAGGAAAAGATGGAAATCACTGGGAGCGAGGTCCGGGCTGTAGGGTGAATGATTAAACACCTCCCAGCTGAACTCCGGCAGGAGACTTGCTGTCCGTCGAGCCGTGTGCGGCCTAGCGTTATCACTGACCGCACTTCACAGGCGGCGGGAGCTGGAATAAGAACCTCCATCTTCAACAGATGCAACGATGCTAATGTGAGAACGCGGGAGGTGCCGTTAGTGCATGCGCCATGCTACGTCATTGCTCTATCACGTACGCACAGTCACTTCGCGCAATATAAGTAATATTATGTTCATCCATATTTGAATGCAAAATAATTTTTGTTTCAATCATTAAATAGGTCTACCATTGAGATTAAAATTAAGAAGGATAATTAAAATGATAGAATGTAATAAGACAAATATTTATTTATATAAAACTTCTTCAATTATAGAATGTTCGAGATTGAGATGATGAGCCTGTACAATATATACACTGCACATAATCGTACATACATTACATAAATCCGTCATACGCCGCGAAGAGCGTTTAGGTATTCATCGATATTCAGCTTTAATTAGGTTTAAACACTGTTTAAGTTTACAGAAAGTCTAAAATAATCAGTGCAGTTTTATCGACATTGAACACAGCAGTTAATCAGCCCAACATCTCCAGCACATGTATGTGGTGGTTTCTGAGATACACGGACGTATAACTGCTATTTTTTCTTAGCTCATTAGCCTTGAAACCACTTTACTGTAGACACAAGCTTATGGTTGACATAACTAATCAGTAATACATGTATTACGCAGCTTAGGTAAAGTCCAAGGATGCTTTCTCATGGATTGTTGCGCCGTGACTGGTAGAAGTTTACCAAATTTTCTGTGGTATAGTAAGGGTCAGATTACTTGCCAGTTCTTTGCGCGGGGGTGAAGAGCAAGGTAAAAGCACTGCGCGCGCACCTTAACGCTTTTTCTACCCGTTCTACCCGACCGTTCCGTTCACCGACCAGGCCGTGACGAGTGCCACTATCCACAGCTCTAGGGAGCTCAGTTAGCAAGTAATCTGGTTCCTACTGTACTTCCACCTTTCATTATCAGGGCGCCCCATGACGATGGAGGCAGGAAGCAACTCTGAAACGCCGGTTAACTTCTACCAGACGACATGGTGCTGCAGTCCATAAGACAGCCATCTTCATACCCACCACCGCGACAGTCTCATATTACACTTACATAAAGTATGTTTAATAAATATTAATGCTATCTCTCTACTTATAGTATTGCACTGTTTTTCGTATTATTTCGTTACTGTACATGGCAAGATCCGTCGTGAAATATTTCCGTTAAACTAGAAAGCATATTTATGTCTTATACGACTTCTCTTTTACGAATGTCCGTGTTTGCAGAAAAGTGATAAAGTTGCCTTTTAGTTTCAGTAGGATAAACCGATACTATGTAATCTGATACCCTCGTTGAAATATTTTAGTTAAGGCAGTCATGGGGACGGAGAGTGTGTGTTAACAGTGTTAGCCGTTTAAATCGTCTAGCACTTTGAAAAATGAAAGCAAAGTCTTCTGCCTTACATTTGTGGTCCGCTGGTACTGCATACATTGGAAAACTGCAGACTCAAAGAGATAAAATTCGCACTCGCTAAGATTCTAAGCCCCATCTAGCGAGCAGAATAGTGGATGTATCGGTATTAGGAAAATCTTTGTTTCAGCAAGGTTTAGCTACACATCTTTAAGAAGATAGGTTTTCTAATTAATCCGTCTGTAATTTATTTGAAGCTGCATAATGATGGTTTAACGAACACTTTATTTCAACATGGTTTCATTACGCCTTTCATATATTTTACTTTATCTCTTAAAAATTTGATGGCTACCACGCAACAAGAAATTGAGGGGTTTATAACAAAAATGATTAATTTAGTCAGTCTTGTCATTCTTTTGATTAAACGCATACACATAAGACTGTAATAATCGGGAAGAAATCGCATTAATCTAGAAGAAATTTGTAGCTTAAGTGCGTCATGTTTGTGTTGAAACCAAATATATATTTATTATCACAGTCTATACACAAACGTATTTAAAATGTTGTTGTTAAAATTTATATAACACTATAACATCTGTAGTATAAAATATTACAATAAGTTATATTATGTTATAATATAACATAATATAACTTATTGTAATTTATATTATATTATAATATAACATAATATAACTTATTCTTTTCAAATGCTTTAAAAATCTTATGCTTAATCTCTAATTTTTATTTTTATTAAATAATAATGTGATTAATCAATGACCTGGGTCATGATATACTACTAGAAGAAATTGTGTGGCAAAATATGTTTTTTTCTGTTTGTAATAATGTATTTTCAAATAAAAACAAGTTAAAACCATTACATTTGTCTTATTTCTGTAAGGGTAAACTATGTATATAGCTATATCTATATTACTAAGTAGCAACACATGTAAATGCATTGTCAAAATAAGTGTTACAAAATTTTATTGGCGCAGACTCTGGAAAATTTGAATTTTGGATTAGCGTTCCGAGTAAAACATTCAAGAGCACATTCGCCTATCTCCATATTTCATAAACCTAAACTTGTAGATGACGTGAAATGTATTGTGTAACATACATTAAATACAGGACGCTTGTACTTATTGCAGACCAAACGTTGCGATCTACAGCTACAAATCGGGGAGATACTTGGTTAACTCTCGATTAATAGACCGGATACCCTGACTGATTATTTTGATGATTTTCTCAGCCCATGCATGCAGATGATGGACTAGATTCCATAAATTACAAGATGTGTATGTAAACAGGTCACTGGTATTTAAATCAGTGAATGACATGAAGTTGTCTGCCTTTTGTGTGGTAGCACCGTGTAGTCTGGTAGGAGTTTACAGGCGTTTCAGAGGTCCTTGCTGCCTCTGTCATCAGCGCGATTAGGGACTCATCGCCCTGATGATCGAAGTAGGTAAACAACTATCAAACTTCACGATACATCACAAAGGACAGTCATCTTCATCCTAACATCCGTGAGAAAGAGAAATGCGAGCAATTTGACGTTTAATCGAGGTATTTGTTACAAACTGTGCTGATATCAGATTTTGTGTCGTAAATGTGTTCCCGAGAGGAATTTGCTGAGGCAGAATCCGTTTTATTGTAATTCTAGACAAGCGGCAGTCAGTCAACAGCTTCCCGGAACTGTAGCTAACTGTAGTGATGTGTCTAACTGGATGCGTTTGTTGGTATCTGCTGGTTCTTCAATATTGTGGCTGCGTAATTACGTGATCAAATTTGTTTATTTAACTCGTGATTTTGTTAGGTTTGATGTCTAAATAGATGTCTGTTTCGAAGGATTTTTTTAAACATTAGGCCCTCAGGTCTGTAGGGTTCAAAAGAAATCTTATCTTGTTTCCGGTCGCTCCGCATTGTATTACTTAAGGCAGTCTTCCTTCAACTCTCCGTATATCTTAAAACAGAGTGGTATCACCTGCTTCAACATTAAATAACTGCATTTGGTCACAAGGTGTAGTTGCGTTTGTTTTATGATTGTCAGAATAAATAGCTGTAATTTTTTAAATATATCAGCCATTTACAGATAGCCCTCGATTTGCGCCGATTCAGAATAACGCGGATTTTGAAACCAGCAAGTCAGAAAGTGAATAAAATATATTTTACTATTATTTATAACGTTTTACAATGTATCTCGTACTGATTCTTATACTAAATCGTAATTCTTACATCGCTGATTCTGAATAAAAATTATAAATACAGTCATCTCTGCAATTACGTATGTTTCGTTAACGCGAATTCGATGAATCGGTAAAAGCTGTTCGTGAAATGCAAACTTTTGCATATGCGAGTTTACTCTTATGCAATTTCATTCCTCGCGCTTTAAACTTTCAAAGGACTAGTTTAATCTCTGCGGAGGTACCGGGGTTATTTTTATTACGCGATTTTCTATGGGTCGGCGTCTTACATGAATGCAACTATCACATAACAGCAGAGATGACTGTACACATCAATCACATGAAAGAATCGCGGGGACCAACGAATTGCCGATTGTAAGTGTATAAAATATATTTTTTAAATTCCGTTTATTTTATTTACGTTATTTCAGAGCTTTAAATATAATGCCATTATATTACTCGTCAATGTTTGGGTGCTGGGAATGCATGTCATTGACTTCCCGTTTACATTATAAAAGAGTTTCAATTTACGCCGATTCCGTTTATGCCGGTTCATCCAGGAACATATCCCCGGTTTAAATCGAGGGCTACCTGTAATTGTTATAATGTAGACACGATGTGATAGGAACCTGATTCTTAAATATTATTTAGATAAATTGAGTGTTAATAAACATTTGTGTTTTCTTCAGAACTTTTTTACTCCTGTCCATACTGACTTTAAGAACCTTATACGTGAATGTTTTGTGTCGATTTATTGTCCAATAAGTAAATCACCTTAGGTACAACCATCAGTTTAAAATGTTGTAAATATGCAACTTTCTATAGCAGCCATAATTAAATTGCATAATTCAAGCTCACGAAAGAACTTAACCCCTCTTACAGCGCGGCTCCAAACTAACAGTACAACGTTGCTGGCCTTGCTACGCTGCGAGTGCTGGTCTGGTCACCGATTTTTCTGTGATATGGAAGCATGCAATTTGTCGACGACTGATATCATGTTTTTGTCTTCGACATTTGTTTATTATCTAGTATGTTCTCTCAGATTTATTAACCCGTATGTAACATATAGGTCAACAGTCATTCTGGTAGGAAAAGAGCTTGAAATTGAAATAGATGATTTTAGAAATATGCTCAGTTATTAATATAATGTGATAAATAATAACTGGAAATGGTCAGTGAATTGTCTGCTAGATTCTTCAGCTAATATTTGTGAGACATAATTAATTCTTACTGTTACAAGTGCACGTTAAATTTATTTGTTGGCTAACACATGAATGATTTTATATAAGTTAATAGTTGATATATATATATATATATATACATATATATATATATATATATATGATTATAAGTTCGTTGAAGCCAACCGAGGTTTTCCACCACATCCAATGCCAGTAAAATTCTATTTAGAGTTCACTTCTGAGCTCCGCAATCAGGCAATGAAATCTTCATCCCTTGAAGAGAAAGCGTTGTGTATTAAAACCAGGCCTCGCCCTGAATGCTCAGGTTATATTTATACACTTGACAGCACGCAACATGTTATGTTTCTGTTTCGCGTTCGTGACACAGGATGGTTAGAAGTTAGGGCAAATTTTTAGTTTCAGTACGCAACAACTGTACTATATGGAATGTAATTTATCAGATCCTCTCAATTTCTTAGATTCAGAAACAAAGAATCATTTAGAAGTTTTGTAGGATATGAAACATGTCTGTCCCAAAGCCTCTGCCGCGTTTGAACGGCAAACCAACACACGAAAGTGCGAATATGTCGATACGCGCAATATTCGATTCTACGATATCAGTTTTCGAACAGCTGCAAATCATAGCCTTAGCACCATAACGCGTTTCTTGTAACAGGCATGGGAATTATTGAAAACACTACGTCATAATTTCCCAATAACAGTTTTCGACCCGCAGAATTCTGGAAGCCATTTCATGAGGTAAAATAAGATAAGAAATATTAAAATTTGGAGATGGCAGTCTGATGAGTTGTTGCGCCGTGTAGCCTGGTAGAACCTTACCGACGTTTCAGAGGTCCTTGCTGCCTCCGTCATCAGTGCGATGAGTAAACCATCTTCTGACTCACCACAGTGAAAATCTAAAATTCTACAATATAAATACTTATCTATGCTTTATTTAACGACATTTTAAGTAGTTTGTATATTGTATCGTTGAGTGATAGGACGATAATGAATTTTCGAGGTGTAAGTTAATGTACTATACCGGGGTTTCCTTTGAGTTACTGAGGAAAACATCGAAAACCTTGATAGATTAGCTTGTTTCTGGGCCGAGAATTGATCCCGGGCCCGTACAATACGGAATAAGGGGACAGAATTTTCCCCAAATGCACGTATGGAGTTTTATTCTTATTATTGTCCAATATATTAAGTGTATTCATCAGTATACTCTGTTTTACATCTTTTTTGAAATGGACGTAATTTGTGTTTTGTTACTGCAGGACGCATTTAAAGTACACGTCCATGTTTTTCAATCCTATAGCTTCCACCGCCATATTACAAACTTCATACAAATGTTTCTGCATGGTTTATTCTTCATTATATTTTGATGTTCCCCCGGATATGGGGAGATTGTTTCTCTATCCTGACATGGAACCGAGAGATGCTTGCCCACCTCCATGTAACCCCTCTGACGTGAAATAATAACAGCTCCCACCCACAGCGGCAACCCGCCACACACAAGGGTTGTACATAAAGGCCTATATTCCCCTATGGCTACAAAATTGCCCTGTGATGTCGCTTTGTCTATCAGGGAACATGAAAATTGTGTTGTTGCTGCTACTGTTATAACTGAGTCTATTAATAGGGGACGTATTTTACGTTTAAAACAAATTTTTTGTAGGGCTCTACATAATAAGATAGTGTTTATGATAAACCTCTTATATTATAATTTGTTTGTATTATAGATCGAATTAAAACCTCTTTATTGCAATAGAAGACATGGATAATTACTTTCGTTATCCATGTTTTTGCTTATCTGTGATTTTATTCTGTATCTTAATGAGTATCAATGTCATATCCGCGTCCACAGTAGAACTTCCGTGCGTCCATTGAAATACACGCGCTGTTCCACTGATTCGCCTTATCATTTTGACTCGGAGAACCACAAGTTAAGACTACTCATAGTTTATCACTCATAAAATCCATTGACTTTTACGTTTCCCTTCGCTGTGAGAAGACAAGTACTGATGGCGCGCAGACATACATGTATACACAAATGGCATCTAGTTTAACCTTGAAGTAAAGTAATGCTGATTACGTCACGATGGCACGTGACAGTAGGTGCGCAGAACTCAGTCACCATCTTTCGTGACGGTCAGTTTAGCCACAGCGTTTGTAGAAACTAATTTTTAATCAAATTAACAAAGTCCACAATGCAGTGAAGACCTTCAACGTACTGACACATTCAGTAGATAAAAAGGGCCCTGTTATGGAATTAAAGAAATAAAGAAAGACGTCACTTTGAGATCCATACCTAAATGAAAAGATAATATTAAGATTCATCTTGGATATACAACGTGTGATGACGTGGACTTGTTTCGTCTGCTTCAGAATGACGAGTGGCGGGCTCTTGTGGACAAGAAAATTAACTTCGGTTTCCATAACAGGCAAGGTATTTCTGGCTGAGCAACTTTTACTACTCTGCGTTATGTAGTTTATATTGATGGTTTTTGAGAATAAACCACGAATTACTTACTCGTGAACAAATTACGCTAGATATTAATCGATTACTTATAACAGATAACCATTTATATGTCTGTAAGATTGTATATGCTGAATATATTATTGTTTATTCTCGCACCGCTACACACCTTGCTGGCGCTTGGGGGGGGAGGTTAAACGTAGTCATATTTTCTACTAATTCTTTTCTACGGCGCAAAAAGGACCCGTTGTACTCATTGAACATGAAGCCAGAAACATTTGTAACTTTGTCGGGAATTAAACCTAGGTCGTAGTCCGACATCTTATTGACTAAGCTACTACATATGAAGTTAGACATTTACAGTTGTTTTAGCTGGAAAGCACATCATGCCTTGGTATGACTGACTGTACTCAAGCAGTCGTACGTCTTAAAATTAGCTACACTAAACGTATTTCATGATTTATATTATTCCTCACAGATGTGTGGAATATACAACTAGACCCACACGCCCATACTACGGTTCTCTCTAAAATTATGGTTGCTTTGTGTTCAAGGCTCATGCCTTAAGTCGACACTGACTTCGTCCTGGGTTTCTGTTAGCTTCTCTTCGTTATTAAAGAGCGCATCGCTCATATAAGCTTCTACTAATCCCTGATGATGTACAATTCATGAACAGCTTTCCTGCACTGCACTACTAGATCGAACAGCAAAGCTAGTTTTGTGTATAGGGTGAACCAAAAGGCGTAGCACCGTCGTTATTATTGAATAAGAAGTAGTTTTGAAGCTACAGAAACATTTATACTGATAAATGCAGAATATTTTCTTTAGATGCGACGCTCCATTTACTAGAGAAAAATAATACAATTCTTTTAATTTTATTTAAAATGCGAAATCGTTGGAATTGTCCTATGACACAAACCTACCTTAGTGCTTATTTGAATTTATTTATGATTTATTGTAACGATGTTTTAAATTTTTTAGGTCATGCAACGTAAAATAATGGGATGATAAGTAAATGATAAATTGGGTAGGATGTGAAATGAAGCGGTCTTGGTCTAAGGTATTGTTCCAAAATTTTCCTAAAGGGACTGAGGACAAACACGTAATCTCAGTCAAAATACCCTGGTGTATTTTTCGGTTATTATATTTTTGGACATGCGACAAGATAATGTACATAAATTGATGAGAAATCAACAGCTTGCTGTTTGAAATATGCAAAATATTGGAGATGGGATGTGTTTCCTACATGACACCGAATGGAATTACATACAAAATCTTGTCGGAATTAGATAATGCAGATTTATAAAGTTGTGGATACCAACAAATAAACCATATGTACACGATTGTGACAATAAAGTGGATATCAAAAGATTACGATGTTTATTTACAAGGCTGTAAAGAACAGCTATTGTTCCCCCTGAAAATTGCACTGAATTAGTAATAAAGTACAAAGTTTTACAGACATCTGTATTTTCACGAATCTGATACAGAAAATGGATAATATGTCATTGACATGTTACTGAACGATGCTTTATAATCTACAAAATTCCTAAGTGCCAGTTGAGTTGTATGTAAAATATATCGATTTATACTGACTGGGGAAAGGATACTCAAATATATCGTGGTATTTCTCAACCCCACATCAAATATTCTGGTAAAGTGTTTGAAAACGAAACTTGGCTTATTACTTTCAAATTATTCTTCTTGTTCAACTTCACGGTTTAGACCTGTGGTCTGTTCCCACTTCAAGGACTGTTTTCCTTATTCTTAATTCATAAAGTTGATTTCCATTCGAGGCTATATATCTTAAAGCAGCCGCGAAAGCGACAGATACTAAGTCCCTGGCCCCGTAATTTTTAACAAAATAAATTATTTAGAAATAATCATAATTTTCTTTAAACTATTGAGTAATGTCTAAGGAACCATCAACTGACGTTTGTAGTGTGACATAATCGTGAACATTCCCCTTTCTGGAGTTGAACGTGGCATCATTTTGCAAAGACTATGACATTTGACGGATTTGAGGTTTTCACATCCGTGAGTTTGGGTTGTTGCGCCCTGATGATGGAGGCAGCATTGATCTCTGAAATGTCGAATAACTTCTACTAGAATACACAGCGAAACAACCCAGAAGATAGCTGTCTTCTAATTTACTTGTCTTCTGCATTCATCAATGGCGAATTCTCCTGTCTGGCTGAGCTTTTTGTTGTTATTATTATTATTATTGATCACAGGGCCAAAGCATTTTATGCTTGAGCTGAAGATGATTCATGTAAATAGAAACAGCTTATGTATATATTTATACCATATATACAGGGTGAGTCAGAAGTATGTTTACAAACTTCGTGTGCGTATTCCAGGGTAAAAATAAGAAAAATTTTTGCTATAATCATGGGGCCGCAAATGTTGTATTTTCTAAATATTAGCCAAAAATAATTTTCAATGTATGCCTTTATTGCCAAGTATAAGGACACAGATGTTTCTTTATAACAGATGCTCAAAGGTTGTTTCTCCATTCTCCACACATGCACGAGCACGACGTACACAAGACTGGCGGATTTGTTCGTACACACCAGGGTTTCCTCGAATCATCTGGCATGCATTCTGCACACGTTCCCATAGGTCGTCATCATTGTTTATGGGTGTTGTATAAACGACGGACTTCAAGTGACCCCACAGATAAAAGTCCAATGGAGTCAGGTCCGGTGACCTCGGTGGCCATTCTAGTGGGCCACCACGCCCAATCCATCGCTGAGGGTACCGTTCATTGAGATGATATCTGAGGCGATGGGAGACGTGTACTGGGGCTCTGTCGTGCATAAACCACATTTGTCTTCTTGTGTTCAGTGGTACATCTTCAAGGAGACGTGGCAAGTGTCTTCTTCAGAATCGCCGATATGAAGGTCTTCTTAGACGAGATGGAAGCATGTGTGGACCAATGAGCATGTCGCCAACAATTCCTGCCCAAACGTTAATTGAAAATATTTGCTGGAAGCTGGATTTACTTTGACATAAAGTCATTCATTGAAACTGATTTGTGGCTATTATTTCGAAAGTGAAACATTTGCGACCCCTAGTTTCTGTTCATTATTGTTTAATCCTACCTCACTTTGGAAAATATACCTTTTACGGTATAAATCAGGCAACAAATAGAAATCAACCCACGCTTGCATTGCCTTAGGCTTGGCTATACAATGCCTTGTCGATGTAGCGTAATTGATGTGGGGATTTAATAATTTTGCATTTCTACATGACTTAAGTTCCAGACGAGGATTCGACACAAAACCATGATTCCAGATCTTTAGCCCAGCATCGAAAAAGCTGTCAGCAGCAAGAATAAAGAAATGTTTGAATCTTTCGTCTTACTTTTGTGATAATTTCTTCGTGCCAATGACATTCTGGGACAAGAAGTTGCCTTTTGTGTGTTATTAAGCACTAGAGCATGTGAATTCTTTGTGGAAGCAGAGATACAGCTCCACACATTTTAACCTTGGCACTAGATGAAGGTTCCAGCCACTCATCGGCTTAGAACTCTTGAAGGGAACTGGGTAGACCTCAGAACAAATCTGGAAGCAGTAGCGAAGTGAAGTATACCTTTCTGTGCCGAGAGTCGAACCTAGTTTCCTCAGCCCGTTGTCTGAGTTTTCGTTCCTCGATTTTGGCTTTTTTTTAAAGGAAACGTAGATTGTTTCTCTCTGCATCCTTTCAAATCTGTTATTCAAATCGTGAGTTGGGAATATGATCAATTCGGCTGAATGCAGATGAGAAAACATTTTGAATAATTTAAAAAGAATATGAAAAGTAGCAGAAGTGAAATATGAAAAAATAAATACTAATATAGTATGTATGCTACTGCAGATAATTGTGGTTAAATCCAGAATAAAAAGAACGGCAATCATGAAAGATAAAACTTTTATGTATATTTTCATCATGTTTGGTACAATGTGTACCATAAATTACGCAAACCGGATTTCAAAGTTAACTTTTTAGTTGTCTAAATTACAATTTGTCTTGTCCAGTGGCCATATTGGTCCATCGCCACAAGTCACTGGTTTGACTTGATGCACGTTGCAACATCGCCTAACTACGTAGAGACTGAATTTCGCATAAAACTTTGTAAAATTTTCAACACTCCATCAATGCTGTGGGAAGAATTAGTTATTGAATGTTGAAGTATGTAATATACGTGAGTTACGACTGCTATAAAGAGTCAATCTAATGTTATAGATCATTGTCCAAATGATATTGAAATTTATCCCAGCAAGCATCGTCACAAAGACAGGAAACGTGAGATTTCAGGTTCTGACGGCGACGAATATGAAGATGACTGTCTTCTGGAATATTACACTGCATTATGGTTGAAAATCACCAACGTCTCGGAGGTGTTTCTGCCTCATTGTCCTGATCCATCTCTGAAACTTAGGTCAATATCTACGAGACCACACGGCGCAGTGTTCTAGTTGACATTCGTCTTTAGACGGAAAGCGGTCTCAATCGCATCCCACTGGCGAAAACGTAACGTCAGCAGGTCTATAACTAAAGTTTTCGAACAATTTTACTAAAACGTTCAATTTATTTTATAAAGAAGTCGATCGATAATCGTGCGGCCGAAAGCGAGTGTATTGTTGGACAGCTCGAATGTTTGCCCTCGCGTTTATGCCTGTTTTCCTTTTAAATGTCTAGGCATAACAATGGGCTGGTCTCCTACCAAATTCTTTCAGATTCCAAATTTCATAAGTGATCCTGAAACGATTTGGTCATATGGGTTAGGATAATTCGTGAAAATTTCAAGAGAGATGTAATAGGAGACAACGTAATTATTATATGCTGAAAAGGAATTATTATTCATAAATTTTTAGTAACTGTGTTATATCAGTTCATATCAAGGGATTTTAGAAAGACTAACTGAATAAAATATTTTAATATATTCCTAGAATCATGAGAATTACAAGTTGTGATTTCGGTGCTGGATTGAAGATAAATTCATTATAGCAAAAGAGTCCTAAATGACAACAAATCATTGTTTAAATGAATATGACTAAAGAATTATGTGTTATTTTCAAATTTAGTTTGAAGCTTCGCTTGTTCAACTGAAACCCTGGACATGCACGTCCTGGTTATGGAATTTGGTTCGATGACACAGTCAGAAATGTGAATTCTTTCCATTTGCCGTGATGAAAAGACCTCACTTTACTCTTTATCATAATTATCTAAGTATTGCGAACTTGTGAGGAAAATTTCAGTTCTTGCGGTTAATTACCTATGGATAGAAATTAAAGATGATTTTAACGGAACAGAACACGATTAAATATGCATTCCCAAAGTTGAGGGGCATATTTCATTAGACACTTGACCTAAAACTTGAATAATCATATTCCTGATCGATGGATTGTTAGTGGTGGTCCCTAGAATTGACCACAGTTATGCTAATTTTCCATGTATGGGCTTATATGAAAAGCATAAATTATGGACGAAAATAAACAGAAACGAGGGACTACGTCATTGGATTGTTTGTGCCGCAATACCTGTGAATGACCCTGATCTGGTAAAGGTTTGATTCATCTTAAATTTCAAATATCCTTAGTTCTGTAACCGTTGATACTCTGTATATATTTTTTTAATTCGTTAAGTTACTAGGTCTGTTTCACAAAACTTGCCGGCTTCTATGTTATTCTTCGCGTATCGACCCTGTGTCCCATTTTACGACACGACATTTTTAATGACCAACTGATACAACCTACGGCTTAGTTGGGTGCTGTAGGATAGAGTCACATGCAACTTAAAACCCTGCGTTATCTAAATGAAGTATTTCTTTGCCATGGTAAACGGGATTCGAAATAATCTCATCACGACCTCAAGATGGGAAACATGGATATATTTTCTTTGCCCTCAATTGACGGTTATTCGCCAAAGCCTGAGGCCGAAAGTACGTAATCGATAGTTTGGAAAATTCTTTCCCGTCATCGGATCAGGAATGGGATGGAAGCTAAAAAAATAAAAAATAAACTGGAAGTATCCTGAAGCGGCTCTGGTACGTGTGTATATCTTTGACGTTTCTCGATTCAGATGAATTGCATTCTTCAAATGAATGTTTCTCAAAATCGTATACTTTACAGTTAAATAAAGACAGGATTTTGAATCCGCATTTCAGTATTCTTGACTATGATACTGAATAATCTTATGGAAAAACCAATGTTTTGTAAGAGCGTACCACGCCTATTGTAATGGAGAAAATGTATTCTGAAGATGGAGTCAGCTTGTTCATCCAAACTTTTTTTTAGTGCCTACCCGACTACACAGTGTCACAACCCATTCGACTAAGGCCTATGAACCTCATAAGTTACAGGATTTAGAATGAATCTAAGTAATTGTCTCCGGACCTCTTATTTGGGTCACGTTTTATCTCCACCGTTTGAACATTAAACACGTGGTTCCCAATGATAAAAATATATTCGTATAGATCGTCTTAATAAAATCATGTTACGCAATACGTCAGCTCCAGTATCTGACAGCTACACCCACAAGAGATGCAAAACTTACAGTGAAGACTTTTTTTTTAAGTTTTGTGTAAAATGTTTCCATTAAAACAGCCTTACTATTTTAATTAAATTGAGACGACGACACATACAATATTTTATACTTAATATTTACAAGAAGTATCACTATGTGTCACCTTGACCCAGGAATGTGAAATTAAGAATTACAGTAATAACATTTTGTCCTAATACGATCAGTTCTGGCGAGGCTCAAATATTTTAGAATGGCTGTACCGTTACGTATTTCTACGCGAGGAGAGGGTTGGGGGGAACCCTTTCTCCCAACAATATCGATTACAACCAGCACCACTAGGAATTGGGGGGGGGGGGGGTG
>NW_019059744.1:1031162-1053992 GCF_000696155.1 Zootermopsis nevadensis
TAAAGTTGTTTCGAAGTGTTGCATATCCTTCTTAGATTCTTCTTCGTGTGGATAATTGTCGTACCACGTGATAATATCTTGTTTATTCTCAAGTGTTGAAATTTGCTAACAACATTAACTTTATTAGATTAATTGCCTGCATAAACGCCAACTTTTAATCCTGAAGAATTTCCTTTGCTGTTGTAGTTATAATATAATTGCTTCAGATGTAATTCAGTGAGAAGTTTGGTGGTGTAAATTAGTTGTAGCTGGAGTTGCCTCAGGTGAAACAATGTACAGAAACTCAGTCTATCGCCCACATGCAACTACATTTTCTTGTAGAGCAGAAAATATTTTTAATAGTATTTATGACACCAATACTTTGCCCAGAATTTAATAAAGTCTCACCTGACGTAATTGGATGAGCGGAGTTTGCTAAATTGAAATTTTCATTTAATTCACACCTGAGTTTAGATTAACGTAACAATCTTGGTTATGTACTTACTCCTACACAATTTCCACGCTCTTTTATCTTGTTGTGAAATTGAAGTTGTGTTGTTACTTTCCTCGCAGGATCACTTTGAGAATGATTTTATGTTTTTTAATGAAAGATGTTGGATCAGGTCATTCAATTAGTCCCTTTCTTTGAGGTTTTCCGACCAAAGTTTTATATGCTTTATTTATTTTCCCCATTAGCGTCATATATCCAGAACATATATCATTCTCGATTTAGCTACCCTCACTGTAGGATTATTCACTCATAGAAACAGTGCATTGCTTTTAAACATGAATTAGGAAAGCTTAGTTCACAATGATCAGATGTCAGCGAGACAGATATTAAAGTGTAAACATTGCCAGAAATACACGTATTTGTCTTCTCATGACAGTGAAGATTTCAGTTGTTTCTTTGTGAGTTGTAACGCCATTGATACCACGTTTATCCTCAAGATCTCGGGGATAAGCTCCTCCGAAACATTGGTAGCTACCAGGAAAACTCGTATATTTGTGCCATTAAAATGTGTTCATTATAATGATACTACATGATTATGTTTATGTATAGTCCTCAGTTACATGAATAGAAAATTCTTTGTCCAGAAGTAAAAATTGAGGCATTTAAATTTTTTCTGACGTCTGGTGAAAACGGCGTACAATAATTTGTTCGCTTCTGTACAAAGAATTCCGTTGCTTTTATACGCATTGCATTTAGTGAATGTAGTTCAAATGACCTTCAGGTCATATATCATATACCTTTACTTTTTCCTGACGTACTTGTTGCAAACACAACAAAAGGAACTGAATTTCCCTCCGGACGTTCGTAATTCACCTATCTTGAAGCATTCAGCAAGCAAATTGTATATAGCACAGCCCTTATGTGGTTATCAGTGATCTTTGATCAAAATGTAATTTACCGGCTGAGTTATTCTGCAAAAGCAATTCCCTTCGGAGTAGAAACCATTCATCTCTGACACATCCAAACGTCTTGATTCAAAGTCAGTGAAACAATGAACGACAGGAATGAGTTACGACTTTTCAATGCCACTTTTGTGCAGACCCGTGGTATAAAAAATATATGAATGGCGAAAATTTTATCGATCACAAATAAACAAGGTTATCTTTCCAATGTCACTGATTCTGACACAGAGAAAGACGTCGTCTAAGTACCTACTTTATGTCTTCGGACAGCTACACATTTTTTTCTGATTCTTAATTGTAGCTCTATTTTTGTATTGATTAAGGAGTCTGTAACTGATAAGATTATATTTATACATGAATTTACACTTGGTTTGCGTGTATTCATATTCAGGTCTACGAGAATATCTTTCTTAAAAGTGAAACCCACTTAAGGACGCACAAAAACGCTGCCTTATACACTCAACTGTATTCCAGACTTAATCTTCCACGTGGGGGGTTGCGCGTGTGGCTTTAATTACAGTTGCTCATATTTCAAAGTAATATTTTGTAATGTTTATTATTAAGACTGTTAAAAACTAACAAAAAAAACAGGGTATATATCACGTCGTTAAGAACACCTTGTGGGAAGGGAAGGTAAATGGTATAGCTCGGTATTGTATGCTGTGAACTGGCTTTGGTGTTAGCAGCTTCGTGTCTTGCTGAGACGAAGTTAATTAGACTCATCGTATTTTATGGAGACAGACCTTTTTTGTGTCAAAGAGAATTACAATTGATTCCGGTATTATCTTTGTAAATCTCGTCATAAATTATAAATTTATAACACTTCTTTTTAACGTAAATTAATTTTTAGAACTTTTTTACGGCGACTGGAGCCACATTTCTTCCAAATTCACCAACACGAAACCGACCGCCTTACTCCAGACTCCCATCAAATGCAGATTCTGTCAGACCCCACCATAGGTGCCATAATTTTCTTTTCTTATAACAATAATCGACACGATCAGAATTTAATTTTAAGTTTTTCCGTGTGGCACGAATGAAACACTTATTTGGTCATGACTTACAGCCATTCGCTATTATATTAGGGGATTATTCGTATTGAACTTCATCAAAGACGAATTACACTATTTGCCATTTGATTTCATTCCAAAAACCGCTAAGTTTAATTCACTCGAAAATATTTCGTAAACTTTGACAGTAATCTGAAATGTTGTACGACGCTATTTAAGGTCAGAAATTACGCATACTTTAAATTTCGTGAGTGCATGTAGTTGAACCGCTTATTGGGGCAGTTTAGTAAATAGGTCGTCCTTATTTATTTAAAGAAACATTACTGGCCTTCACTTGAAGAGACGCAGAAATGCATAGGATGGTTCTGTGACATAATCACCAACTTATATATTTGTTCTTAAAATGTATATTAATAATCTAATGATATAAATGATTGTTATCGTAGATTTTCACTGTTAGATAGAAAATGGTATAAAATTCTTCCTGTTTCTGGGCACATGAATGTAATTTGTAATGATAATTATTATTTGATTTGATTTTAAAAAATACTTTAATAAACTGTTCTGTTGAGGGTTTCTAGAAAGTCTAGTGTAATGAAAACTCTAAATTCAGAAATCATAATTACTTTCGAAAAATTAATAGTAAATGAAAGTAATATGTTCTTTAATTAATTGATGTTGTCCTCTGGTTGTTAATGTCAAAAGGCATACCCAATGCATTAATTCCTATTATTCAGCTTGATAAAAGTTACTTTTAAAATATAAAGAGATTCACAATCATAGAATAAAAGATTTACCTATGTAACCGGTCCAAAAGACAATATACAGACTGTACTTTGACACAGTTAGATGCCACAGCAAATGGATTCTGAGTTACTTAATTTCGCTTTTCAATTCCATTAATTATTTTAGTTTAGAGTAGACGGATAACTGTTAATAGTAAATTTGAAAGGATAAGACTGAAGAAGTCGTGGCCTGCTTAAGCCTTTATTGTACCATCTTTCTCAAAATACCGATTAAGAAAAACGAGAGCCTCAATCAGAATAGATAATTTTCTGGTTGATATTTGAGATTCGGACGTTTCGAAATGCCGAGTATTGTTTCTATTATATTCGAAGAGATTTCTCATTACATACACCCCGTAAAGGAAACACGAGCATCGTCTTACGAGAAGACCGACACGTTTCATCTCTGAAATCCGTTTCACTTTTAATTTCCTCTTCCGGTCGAATAGAATGTAGTAGCGAAAGAATCGATGTTGGCTCTTCAGCGAGTTCTTGGTGCCGTCTGAGGCAACGACTTTTAGCATTACTTTGATCAGGTACATAATTAAAGAACGAAGAACAAGGTAACGGTCCCTGGTGAAGAGGGTATTTTAATATCTTTGTAATTAAGTAAAACATTAATAACACTAGACCTAAAATTTTAATGAGTTGTATATATCGGAAATGAAACTAATCAATTCTTATGTATTTCGTCCGCTAAATTCGAAAATGACAATAAAAAAGCTTACTTAGTTCGCATTTTGAAGATATTTTGTACTTTGTAAAATATCACCCATAAATTCATCCATATGATTTGCAAATGTTTTAAATTTTTCAACTACCTTATAGACGTTGTCTTTTGGCCTTTCTTTTATATTTTACCTCAGCGGTGTCTCTTACCAGAGTAGAAATATCTTGGTGAAATCGTTCGCCATGTTCATCACTAACCGATCCAAGATTATCAGGGAAAAAGTCCAAGTGAGAGTGGGGGAAATGCATTTTAAGAGACATATTGCACCCCATTTTACTGTATGCTTTCAACAGTTTGTCTACTGATTCCCTATAGTTTGGCGCCCTGTTGTTCCCAAGAAAATTCCTAATAACTGTCTTGAATGATTCCCATGCAATTTTCACCTCTCCCATCAAAATATCAACAAAATGTTCATCAACAATCAGCTTTCTTATTTGAGGACCTACGAAAACTCCTTCTTTGATTTCAGCTTCACTTAGTCGGGGAAATTTGTGAAAGAGATACCTAAAGGCTTCTCCATTTCGGTCCATTCCTTTTACAATTTTTTTTATCAGACTCAATTTAATGTGCAATGCTGGCAGTATTATTTTGCTTGGTTTACGGACAATATTTTTAGTACTTGGTTCCAAGTTCTGTCGAAGGGGCCACTGTTTAGTTTCATAACGTATATTCCTTGCACGACTGTCCCACTCACACAGGAAGCAGTAATATTTTGTGCAACCCTGCTGAAGGCCTAGTATGATAGCCACCACTTTTAATTCTGCACATATACACCACTTATATTTGTCATAATTCACCCTGTTAATTAATTGTTTAATGTTATCATATATCTCTTTCTTATGAACCGCATGTGCTATAGGAATACTGGGTAATTTATAGAAATCCGCTACTCATTTGGGTTATGTTCTAAATGCAGGGCATCCATAAGACCATCTGCGTCAACAAAATATAAGAGATCATCTTGCATGGAAAAAAGAATTGCAAAGGAATCTGACGAACGCGATAACAGGATATTTTAACATTTTCTTCAAGTACATTCCATTGCCTAAGTCGCGATCCTAGCAACTCTGCCTTATACTTAGGCAAGTTTAAATCTCTCACTAGATCATTCAGTTTACTTTGAGTTACTTTGTGAGATGTAGAAGGTAACTCTTTATCTTGAGATGCCGATGATCTTGGAATGGCGTCATCTGATGGTGGTGATGGTGAGAATTCTTCAGGTGTGTAGGAGATAGGAGGGACAGGTACAGGTAGTTCATGATTGTGGGGTATAGGACGAATAGCTGAGGTTAGTAGTCGTTTACATAGTTATGCGGTTCCCGCCACACCATGGGCACAGCGAAGGGCATAGACTGCATTTTTCCTTTTGGCCACTTACGTAGATTTGTAAAACACTTCAGACAGCAAATAAGGGGTGCCCATGCCCTGTCAATGTCACCCAATTTGCAACCAAAATAAAGGCGGTACGCTTTCTTAACGATGGGAGCCAGGTTTCGTTTTTATGATTTAGAAGTCACTTCTCCACAGATATAACAAAAGTTGTTAAGATTATTGACAAATCTACGCGACATTTTGTGTATTTTAGTGTTACAAGTATCTCATTTAAGTACTCACAACGACGTTTTTGGTGTTTACTACATAAGTATTCTAAGACGAAATGAAACACAAAATCCACAAAACACTTGTTTGCTAAACAGAACCACAAGGACAACTGAACCAATTTATTAAACATCCCTTAGGGATGTTGACTAGACCTGCAGGAAGCAATAAAATCTTCTCCACCCTTGTACAGGCTGTTTCTAAATTAAGCAGTCCATTACATTTCTGAAAATTACTAAAATTGAACGAAACAGCTTGGTATGAATATCTTCGAAATGCGAACCAATCATGCAAAATGAATGTCATTTTCGTGTTTAGCAGCTCAAAATTAGTAAAAAATTGGTTGGCTTCATCTGCGATATATTTTGGCTGTTGAACAGTGTAATCAAAAATATTTCATAGATTTACATATATATCTAAATTGAATCTGTTTTACATCAAGTTCGTCACTGTGTAAGCACGATTTTAATGAAATATTTATATAAAAATAACGTATATATTTACTATTTATTTAACAACGCTAATAATATATCATATCTTATAGAGTGGAGTAGTAAAATGATTACTGAAAAATGAATTAAAAAAGATATATGAATGGTCGTGGCCTAATTTCATATATCCCGGGATTTTCCCGGACGTACTGAGGATAACCAAGAAATGCCTAAGTGTATTCTGTCTCAGGGTCAAGATTTTAAATGTAACCACTGAAAAGTTAGCGGTAATGCTAACAACTCTACCGCGATGTTAGGTGTAAAAGAAATATTTATGAAAAAAATCTATTCACTCTGAAATACTTACTTATAATTAATATGAATGGTCTTTCTGTACACGGTTATGTTCAAAATAATTCACTACATAAGTAATATAATGGAATAAAATAAGACTTAGTGGAAAGGCCATCAATTTTTGTTGCAACAAAATGCAAAAACACAATTAAGTCCATGTATTATATACTTTATTATAATTTGTAAGTTTTAGAAAGCAAGTTTTTGTTTGGTGATCTTGACATCTGTGTATTTACTTTTACATACCTCGTATTAAAATATTTGCGAGCATTTGGACTATTCATTTCGGTTCAGTGACTAATATTTTGTTTTTTATTCTTGCTTACTTACATTAGTGTCATTAGGAGCTGGTGCTGTACATAACCTCTGATAAGTGCAATTACACTGTACACTCAGTATGACTCTACCAGATAGAATGTATCTTGTATAACACTAATGAGGGATTTATTTATTTATTTGTAGTTTATGTAGAGACGCTTTTTCATTAGCTCACACCATATAGCGTCGATGGATACGATGATGGTGAATTGGAAAGCATGTTGAAGGAATAATTTAAGTTACTATCTCGCATTTGCCTGGAGGGACTGAGGCAAACCACGAAAACTCCAGTCATGATAGCCGGTCTCCAGGCCGAAATTTTACTCCGGTCCTCCCAAATACGAAGCAGAACTAACATTATCTTACTCCCGTTACATAAATTACACAGGATTATAAATTAGAATGTGCTGATTATGTCGTCTGAATCTTATATACGTGAATGAGAGTTATTAATGCGCTTTTATAAATAACGGAAACAGGAACGGACAACATGGAATTGATAAAAATGACTTAAACAGTTCTCGAGTTATACGATAAATCTAAATTTTGTTTATAACCCTCACTTGATAGTTATGGGCGAGGTTGGAAGATTCTGTGACATTGGGTGGATCTGCATCTAATATTTTTATGTCGTATTAAGGGATAAATTTTAGGTTGCTTTTTAAATTTTACACTCTAGTTATGTTGAACAAGCAAGTCTCTTTGTAACTTGTACTTCAGGTAGATCTGTACTGAAATATATAAAATCATGTATACAAACAAAACTGTTTACACTTTGAAAAACTTTTAGTGCCAAACGCGTTTCGACCTCAAGAGATTATAATCAGTGGCAAAAAGTTGTCAGTGGAACCACGGTTCCGGAGAATTTGACGTAAATACGTCTATACGGAAAGGAAGTTTATATATTGGCTTTATTCTAAATATTTCCTTTATACATGCTTTACAATTGAGATAAGTTTGATTAAGACATTGCTTATTTAACTTGAATTAGTTACGCTTAAGATGGCTCTGTGGTAGCTGAATGTAATGAAATGTAATGTAATGTTTTATAGGTAACAACAATGCCGAGTAAACAGATGACGTTCCCTATGTACACTTGTAGGTAACAATAATTCCGTGTAAACAGGTGACGTTTCCTAGGTAACAATAACAATTGAAGTTTCCTAGGTAACATAACAATGCAGTTACACTTTTTCGTTTCACTTTTTGCCGAATGACACTGACCCTAAAATATAGACGTATTTACGTCAAAACATTAATTTATTAGTCTGTCTATGAAATCATACAATTCGTAAGCCGATGGTTTGTTATAAAGCAGTGAGCATAAAAACGTCGCACGCAACGTTGAAGTTTACAATCCAGGCACAGACAAAGCAACCACGTCTCGCCGTAGACCAACAACGGAAACCTCATTATACTAAGTAACTCATTTTAGATAATACACCAACTCATGTGCCATTAAACGTTCAGTGTAGTATTACATATATAATATGGTTTTATAAATTGCGACCATTGCTCAGTGCTTTATAACAAACCATCGGCTTATGAATTGTATGATTTAATAGACAGTCTAATGAATTAATGTATTTGCCACTGATGATGACCTCTTGAGGTCGAAACGCGTTTGGCACAAAGCGTTATTTAATGTGTAAACCGTTTTGTTTGTACGCGTGATTTTATATATTTTTGATAAATATTCAGAACTGCATGGTATGCGAAATTTTAATACCTATGCTGTTTTACTAGTATTATAGTTTAATAAACGACACTTTTTCAATAGATCAGATCGTATGGCGTTTCCTAATAGTACCATATATATCCTATGCATAATGAAGTTATCGCTAGAAAAATATTTCAATACCTACGAGATGAAAACAAACGTGGAGTGTCTGCAAGAGATAAATATTGGTTCTCTGTCATTCTTAATTGAACACCGCGCCGTGGAGACGCGTGAAGTGGTAGCTGTAAGGATTCATAAGCTTGACACTGAATGAAGGTAAGCGATCAGCTTCACGTCTTAGCCGCTTTATTCTCAGCGAAATGAGGTGGGCCACAGGGCGATCCTGAAGCGGTGGCGAGAACAAAAATATCTTCCCTGCTTCAAATCGAACCTTTGTCATGTAGTCAGTCTAGTCACTAACTATACTCACTGAACTGTCAGCCACAAGACTAAATTAATTTTTTGTGTTCGAACAATCTGCAGCCCAAAACTTACTACCTGTTTAGTGGCCCGGAAGATACCTAATTGGGTGTAAATATATTTGCATTCTGCACCGTGCGCAGAAAGCCTAAACTCTCTCTTCTACTACATCAGTATTCTTTTTTTTTTTAAAAAATTGTATTCGGTATTGGTTGTTACGAGGGCTTGATTCAAAGGAGGTCGAAGGCCTTCTCGCTGCATTGACCTGTTTGATCGAGTTTATTGTCGTCGTTAGGTACGCATGACTTGGAGACATGCAATGGTGGTAGTACACTAATTATATATGCCTGTCAAATGTAGTACAGCATCGAGGAATGGGTTATCTTCGTCGTCGTACTTGCATCGCTACAAGGCTATAAATATACTGTGAATGTAGATTCCGAAGTTAATAAACTGGTCATCGGCGTGACTATGGCCAAGTGGTAAATCAGTGTCAGTCAGAATGTGACGAAGACTATACTCTTAAGTTAGTGACAAATAAATAAATATAGGTTTTATGAAATATCAGTCCAATTATTTAATTATAACCGATGTATCTCCGCTACACCTCGCCAGCAGTACGATATTTCATTTGTTCTGCGAACACCACGATCTCTAAATCAGCTTAAATGACTACATAATCGAAATTCTAACCACCTAATGCTTCTAAATTGAAGTGAGTAGATACTACAAAATGGTAAAGCTTTTGTCTCGTATTTGTTAAGTTTATAGTTCGGATTTTGGTTATCCTGAATGAGCTTCACGTGAGTTTGCACACTCAATTGATCTTATCTTATTTTGTGACGTGATAAGTTAATGTTTTGGTCCTAAGTTATTACTTCTAACCGTAGTTAAATTACTAAAGTGATGATAGGACTGCATCACTTGTATTGTTAAACCTTATGTTTGTGTGTAGGAATAAGCATTTAATTATCGGTTACTAATAATGATAACATTAGATTACTAGTAAATTGTCTGAGGCATGGACTTAGTGCGCCTGGCCGCTGGGACCGTGGGTTCGAGTCCCACTCAAGGCATGGATGTTTGTCCGCGTCTTTCTGTGTTTGTTTAGGTAGAGGCCTTGCGTCGGGATGATCACTCATCAAAGGAGTTCTACCATCGTCCAAATAGTTCAAGAAAATGAATAAATAAACCTCGAACTTACGGATAAAAGATATTGAGAGAAATACAGAATAATAACGGGAGAATCTAACGTAGGCCTAGTGAACACAGAAAGTCTAAAATATTATCCTATCATAAATACCGCTTTGTGTATATTGCAGACCATACATTTGCTTTCGGGCAAATTCGGAGATTAACATCTTGTAATTAAAGGCTCTTGCCTGCGCATGATTTATTGCTAATAAAATAGGAATTAGGTACTTGATATAAAACATAGAATAAACTTTCATCAGAAATTGTTACAAAACATTTTAATGTTGTGATACTGGCATTCTGTGAAAATAAGCAGGGTGTGGAAGCCATTTACATTTATATTCTTCTGGTTCACTGGAACAATTTATATTGCATACAGAGACTGAGGAAGGTAAAATGAACTAAATTCTGATTGTTTTGTTCGATTTTTATTGGTGTTTAAATGTTGAATACGAAATAAAATTTTACTACTCTTTCAGGCAACAACGTGTGGTATAGTATCTATGAAAATATGTAGAAATACCAATTAATGTGCAACAATATATATCGGAAAGCTCATAAGATAAATGCTTCGATTATTATTCAGCTACCTGTATTTTACACTGTATAAGCTATACTAAAGCAAGTGGTACGAGCTGTGTAGTTAATATTTATCTCAACGAATATGAGACGTACGCAGACCGAAGAATTACAACTCTTTATTTAACGTAACCGCCATATTTAACTGCATGCTGATGGATGTAAAGATAGATGATCATGTAGAAATGTAAAATTGTATAGAAATGTTCGCATTGTTTTAAGTTGTTGCAAGTTGCAGGATCTGAGGTTATCACGGCGGTAAATCTGAAGTTGTTCTGTGTTATTGCGTCGAATAGCCTGGCATAATTGTATCCACGTTTTAGGGGTCCTTCCTGCCTCCATGTCCCAGATGAGTTTGTCTAGATAATTATAATTCCAGCAAACTATGTCTAGGAATTTTGAACTTAAGAACTGCCTAAATGACAAAAAAAAATTCTTTGTAGAACAAATACCTGAGGCATTGCTTCTCCAGTCTTCAATTGTGGGATCGTTTAGTTGCACCTCAGGGTTCCATGTTTCTATATGCCTGGAGCCAGCAGAGTGATGAAGGGTCAGATAGAAAATCGAAAGGGAATAGAGCTAAGTGATCACAGTTGATTGAAGCTCTGGTACATTGCCTGCTCAGATCATTGATTCGATTCTACTCTATTGCAGGGGAAATACGAGCGGATGAAAAAAAGGTTGCTTTCTCCACTAAAACTGCTCGCAATAAAATTAAAGTTGGGTAATTCTATATAGTTCAACGTGGTCTCCCATAAGCACCGGTCTATTGCTTTCTGTGGGGCAAACCTGATTATGCGACCTCTATGTTTGATTAGGTTTAATTTTTATTGTTCCTCCAGAAAGTCTCTCACACTGAAGTAGGAACATGAATTGACTTCGTTGGAGAACGTAGTATTTCGAATGTTTGTAGTTAGAAAATAGTAAGTTATAGGAGGTTAGAGATAGTTACCAAAGGAAGAGTTTTATAATTTGTTCGCATTAACAGATTCTATTAAAATGATACAGTCAGGGAGAATATTATGGGCGGGGTATAAGGCGCCCTGGTATAAATGAATTTCAAACATCAGCCACGAAGCCAGAAGAGAATAGGTAGCTTGGGAGACCTCGACATAGATGGTATAATAATAATAAAAATAATCCCGAAGGCAGTTGAGACAAGTCAGGGTAACCAAATAACTATTTTGTGGAACCAACAAATCAAAACAGATAGAACCATTCCAAATAACAAACCAGATATTATAATCCGAAACAAAAATGGAACTTATCTCTTATAATTGATATAGCAATACCAATTGACAGGAATGTTATAAAGAAGGAAGGGGAGAAGATCTTGAAGTACAAGGACCTTCTGATTGAAATACAGCGAATGTGGGAAGTGAAAGAAAAAATAATCCCAATATTTATAGGAGTAACTAGAACTGTCTCCAAGTCACTTAGAAAATTTGTGGCCAACATCCCGGGCGAACACAACATCAGGGAACTTCAGAAAACTGAAATTTTAGGATCTTCATACATCATTCGAAAGACGCTGTCGTAAAATATATAGTCATCCCTCACAATAAAACTATATAATACATGTAATACATATTAAAAACAAAATGTATTTCGGAAATAGCTGCTGCCCTATGTACCTTAGGGACAAGGTTTGTCTCGGGTACATATATGTAAATACCCTATAAAATTTAGCACTTGCTAAAAACAAAATGTATTTCGGAAATAGCTGCTGCCCTATGTACCTTAGGGACAAGGTTTGTCTCGGGTACATATATGTAAATACCCTATAAAATTTAGCACTTGCTAAAAACAAAATGTATTTCGGAAATAGCTGCTGCTGTACATAGAAGTACATACCCCATAAAGTGGTGAATAAATGGGATAATAATATTAATAAAGATGTATATGTTAAATACAAAATGTGTGAGTGTGTGAACTGAATTCATCGGGCTTACACTTAACGCGGACTCATATTACAAGACATTTAATAGATCGCCATTAAATATTTTTATTACATTAGAGTTAGAACTGCTACTTTATATTCTGAAGGTCCTAAATTCAAATATAAAATAAAACAAGAATTACACAGTAAATTAGAATATTTGTATCATTCATAATTGAAAATAAATTTGGTTATATTAATTTTAGTTTCGTCTTGATACACAGTTTCAGTTTTCAGGTTCAACCAGTAACTTAAAGCAAATGCATTTTAAGTTATGCTTAGAAATTAACATAACAAGTGTACATGTATTCTGGGTGTAGTGGCTCATGTATTTAAGTGTGTTTCTGTTTGTTCACTGTACTGCAATAAATGTACTTATCGCCTGCACTTAATAATTAAAAGTGGCAGCAGTAGACGTGCTCTGTACATGAAAATTATCGTTCACTATTGGACGAGTTATTCTACGAACAGTCAAATGCTCGACCTTGTAAATTCAAAGTTAATTTATCCCGTTGTATGTTGCATCATACGATTGTGCACACAAAAGGACAATTCAGTTCATATCCGAAGAGCGTGCAGTGCCTGAATATAAGTCATATAAACGACAGTTAAAAAATATTCATGATTACAGTCCAATTTAAATGTAACTTAACATGTCACGTTGTATGTGATGGTCAGGTCATTTAGCATATGTGGGAAAAATTAGAAATGCATTCCTTTTCCGTCGGAAAATCTAAAGAAAAGTGATCAACTAGGAGACGTAGTTATGGATAGGAGGATAATATTAAAATTGATCTTATGTGGACAATATTCAACTAGTTAAGGATAGGGCTCAAATTTCGAATCGATAAAGTTCGTGGATTTTCTCACTACATAAGCGACTATTAGCTTCTACATTGAGTTGGGTTTAAACAAGTTAGTAAATCCATAGAATATTGCTGTTATTCAATAAAAAATAATACGTTTTGTAATAATATCAAAACGTTTCTACTTACTCTTGAAATTCCCCGTACAAATTTTAAATTGGAAGTAATGAACTCAGAAAAGCTTCGTTTTATTCGCTTGTCCGGAATAAAAATGTAAGAGCAGAAACTCGTTATCAGTTATAACCAATCAAATAAATGCAAATTTTTGCTCTGGTATTGGTAGGGGCTTATTTAAATTCTCTCATCTTTATTCAGTGCAATTGATTGAATAAAATCAATACGATTTTAATTTATTATGTGGGTTATATGCAGTTGCATTCGGTTCTTTTCGTCCTGTGGTTCCAAGTGACAAGTGGAGGTTAGCGTTCTGTAATTATTCAAAATGTATGTTCAAATTAATATAACCTACTATAGTTTACTCACCTTACAAAATCTATAAAGCACGGGGATAACGTGCATGTATCACAAAATTTAACATTCAGCAAGACATTATGTCCCCCACAAAGTTAATAAACAACTATTGTTTCTTTAAACAATATTAACTGGTTTATCGTTACAACGAAAATGTATTCTGTTGTCCTTGAGACCGAAATTACAGTTTAAAATATTATTTAGATGATGATGTTTGCCTTGTAGGTTGTAACACCGTGTAAACCTGTAAGTTGATACCATAGTTTCGGAGGAACATACTGCCACCATCTTCAGCTCAGAAGATGGAAGAATTATGTTTCTACGAAATGTGGGTATCTGTTTGAAAGTCCACGTGGTGTTAAACTACTACCCAGAAGATAAACATCGTCATTTTCACCGCCGTGAAAATCTTAGATTTCATATTATTTAGATAAACTTCGTGCTTCAAAGTGTTTAATTTAAAACAATGAGACTTATAATAAGAATGATATTTATAATACTCTTGTAAGTTTTGTAGCCTAAGTAAAGTTAGAAATAACACAGTGTCCAGCATCATGTTCAGATCGGCTCTGGGACATAATCAGTGTCATCCACGCCCCTTATTCGCCTTTCTGTCCTTGTACTTATACAAAGGCATACGTTTCGGACAAAAATAGAAGAATTTGTGATACCGAGCGTGTCAGCGGGGACAATGTTGTTCAAACACTTCATGTGAGATGAGGCAGTGAAACTTTGAACTTTGTTAAAAAGTTCTTCACAAAGAGCACCGAAACTTTCTGATATAAGCCTACAGTTTTATACCTTGCGTCCATTGCGGACGATTAACTGTCAAATTATTGAGGGCCTATTTTGAAAACTTTCTCAACGGAGTATTATAGTACTCTGAGATCATTTATGTCACTTTACTAGAAACACGGGGATTCAAGTTTAATGTTGAATGACTGGCATTTGTGCACACATGCGTGTTCGCCCAGTGGTAAATTATATAATGTTTGTGGAATGTGGTTCTGTAACCTCAGTCATACTAAATGAATTTGAGTCAAAACTTTGTATTAAATTATGGGAATATTACGAATTGTGCCCAGACTCCTAAAAATTTATTATTGAAAGTACAATTTTTCGTCAGTTCTCATTCATACGAACTGAGTACATGTGGTAGATCGTTTCTTCAGTCCTAACAATCACCCAACTAGTCAAATAACCTGACATTTTTAAACCCAAACGTTTATTGTTGATTTTACAAGAGTGTGCCACTTGGCTGTATTGTGAGTCATGTTAATTCAGTCCACACACTTATCTCATTCTTAAGATAACTTGTAAAAATATTTGTTTTTGAGTCACTTATGTGGTCTGCAGACATGTTTCCCATTTATAATTCTGTAATTTATAAGACAAGTTGTATTTAACAGAAATCAGTATGCGTTCACATTTTATATTTACGCAATTAAAATATTCCGGAAACAGGAAAATTTGACAGAAATAATTATAGTACGTTAATTATACTACTGCATCCATACCATGCTATTTTATATATTTTATGCAACATGAAATTACAGGCAAAAAAATAAAATCTTTTCGCTGCATCAATTAAATATGAAATATTTCGACATTAGAGGCAAGTCTTTTTCCTTAATTAATTGAGCTCGAAAATAAATTCAATATTAAAACCAAGCCAACAGCTTCAATGATATATCCGCCCAGATTAGTGGAATTAACACATATTAGATCTTCAGAAATGTAGTAATCCACTTTATGAGCGCCATAGGCGAACTAATGACGACCAATGGGAAGTAGGCATAATATTATTTGTATGGAGGATTGTCTATAAGCGAGTGGATTTTCCAAAGTGGCTGGTAGATTTTAGTTTTATTTCTGGAACTCTAATGGTGTAACTTGTATTAAAAACAAACAGTGTTGAAACTTTCATGTCAGTAAGTACATTCTAGAGGTCAAAATTTGTACAAAGCGGAAATTGTAAAGTTTGACTTCTGCTTGCATAGCCTTTGTCTAATTCAACCATAAGTTATCAAGATGTTAGTTTAAATAAAAACTTCAAATTATAAGTTTTGTATCTAAAAGTGTGTGAGCTCATTAAGTCTACTGGTTATGAAGAAGCTTAACATTCAAGATAATGCAAGATGTTTCTCAGAATTATAGTTTAAATAGATTTATGAGATAAAGGTTCCTGATTCTTATACGTGTACAAAGGTTTTAAACTCTGAGTGAAATTTTTTAGCTGTTTATCGATTCTTCAAAAAGTAACTTAGTTATTTAAAGAACACATGTATATAACGATTACATGTATATAACATTTTAAAACCCAGTGGTAATTATATGTACCACTTGCTTTAATAATTAGTAACTCTACATTTTGCTCACAGTTTATTAATAGGTTTAAGTGATTCACAAAGTAAGCATTGATTATTTCCCTAAATAGCATTAACCAATTTGTTTTTGTTATGGAGACGTTTTCTTTGAGGTAAGAACTGAATTTCTAAAGGCTTCCAAGATATAATTTAATATTAACGTAAAATTTTCTACACAAAAATGAGTGCTTTGTACATTTCACATAAATTTTGATGATTATATTGTAAGCAGCTGTGTATTTTTTGTACAAGGACTATTTATAATACTATTTTAAAGGCATAAAATAAAAAATAATAGTTGTAATAATAATAAACTACAAATGGACGTCTGAGTTAAATTTAAGAAATAAATCATTCTTAAATTATGTTTGAAATATTTGGTCTAAATCAGGTAATTATATTATTTCTTAATTAATTACATATATTTAAAGTGTGCAGATAGATAGATGTTATGTGTGGTGTGCTCATCAAGTGTTAAGTATGCACATCAGACAAATGCTCTTTATTATGGATTTCATTATTTTTTATAATTATTCCTACCCCAGTTGAGTTTGTGGGGCACTAAGAAAACCTATAATAAATAAACATATATTTTTAAACTGTGCCGCTAATAATAAAACTGAATATATATCAATAGCTCGTCATTAGACACTCACCTAGGATTGCGGTGGCTGCTAAGATAAGATTCACGACGCCCGTCCACATGGCTCTTTTACATGACGCCCACTTCACACGACGGTGTACATCGCGATACTCGTTACTACTACGGTAGGTTTACATCTCGTCTTATTTCTAGCAGCACTAGCGCCGCACCTCGGCAGTGTGAACAACCTTCTGAATACACATGCGCTCCGATGTAGTACAGTAATAATGGAGCACAGAACATTTCACACTAAGGACCAAGCGATCGTGAAAATGTTTGTTTGATAACAGCGTGGAAATTGAATCCCTGCGGGAATAGAATTGTTCAGTCACCGATTCCAGACATTCACGTGTGACAAATTAACACATATGTGAGATTTAAAGCGACCACTGTTTTGTCGGGCGATCATTGAATATCATGGCTTGATTCCAACCCGGATTATATTTGTTTGTGTTAAATTTTCAACACCTCTTATCATTCTACACATTGTCACTAGAATCCACAATTCAGGGACATAGCTATTGATTAATCACCCAAAAGAACACGAGTTGATTTATCGCAGTTACCTCGATGGAGTGAACATAAAAAATATTTCTTAAATAAAATTTCACTTCATTAGTGCTGTATTAGTTATTTCAAAAGTGGAATTAATATATAGAAATATTCCGTCCCATACCATAGGCCGGCTTGTCATTGTGAAGATCCTCCCAGGGCAGTAAATGTGGGTTTACTGGTGGGCGAAATGGCACTGTGAAGAATCCTTCGATTTTTTCCCTGTCAATATCATTTCACCACTGCTCGGTATTCACTCGTGTCATGTGGGGAGGGCTACAGAAAACTGTCTTCTGGGATTTTGCTACGTGTAATCTCCAAGAAATTGACAGACGTGTCAGATGTTCTAACTGCCTCCATCATCAAGGAGACTCAGAGGCAGTCATCACCTTTAAATCGTAGGTTAATTTCTTTCAGGTTACACGGAGCAAAATCCCAGAAGAGTCAATGTCTTACTCGCAGGTGAAACCTCATTTTGGGAATAGAGAATTGATCTGTCAGCATCCTCCATTCCACAGAGAGACAGTCTCACTTTATTTTAACAATAAGGAATGTATTAAACTTGCGTACACAGATACTACACCGTGTATCATACTTATATGTATCAAATAGTGTGATTATTAATTAATTCTTTCTTAACTACAAGAACACAATCTCTAAGCTGTATCACTCTTGTTTAAATGTTAATTTGGTGTTTGCATTAATGTTTGTTTCCTCTTACAGATTCTTAATAGTGCTGAAAATTGATGCTAGATAGCAGTATTATACCAATGATGTAACAGTTAGTCAACTTTCAGAAGTGCTAATGTTGAAGAAAATGTTTTAATAACACAGTATATAGCACGGCTGATATATTTAATGGTTTTTGAAGTTGAAATGGATGGGAGAAACAAATGAAGAAGATAGTGTTATGGCATTGATAAAGGAGGTGAATTAGGTGGCACATAAAGATACGAAGGAAATCATCCCAGCTAAAATCCAACGGGTCGTGTCTAGTAGTAACTGTAGACCAATAAACTACATATATTAATCAAATGAACATACAGGTCATTCAGTTTCATGATTCGCAAATAATGTATTTGAAAAGTATGTGTTTCTCAGAACCTAGTACATATTAACAATTTTTATGCACCACAGCTTCTGTATGGAAAGATAAATGTGGTGGTTGTTTTTAGATCTCAAAACAGATTAACATTGGCTTTCATCATGAGCCAATTGGAATCCTAAAGCCAGTCTTTGCTGACAGTTTTGGCAAACTGCAGACACTTAAAACACTTATATTCGAATTCCTATCATTCAATCCAAACGTAACCTAAGACTGTCGGATAATACAGAATGGTAAATATCAACTCAGTTTACGATGTAATTAATTTACTAAAATTTAACAAGCTAAATCAGTATATATTAAATCTTGTCCGTCTAATCACAATAAATTCTTATTAAATATTAAAATATTACAATAATTAACATTTAAAATATTAAATGATTTTCTTTATCGAAATATTCGATTTACATTAGACCATCATTTTTCATGTTTCACGACATGTTTCAGTTCCTAAAAGAACCATCCTCAGGTGTATATAATTATATAAAGCTTCAAAACGATAAATCAGCTTATTACGTGAAATGTGGATTTGCGTTATGGGAGAAGTGTGATTCATTCCGCTACATGTCGAGTTCACTGTTGATAAAATGGAGCGTTAGATAAAACAACGAAAGTCGGACAATCGAGAATCTACTGTAATGATAACAAGCGCACAGAGTTGTCGGTGAATCCTAAGTTTTCATTTTTATTCGGATGTCAGGGACTGTAGTGCTACAGTGGCCAATTATTACAGCCCAACAGCGCGGAATTCTAGCAATAGACGCGATATATTGTGTGGTCGTGACTATCGACACAACCGTATCGAATGTAATAATACCATGCGATCTACGGCAGGTGTTAGATTAAAAGGCAGTGATTTAATAGTAGTCGGGTACTAGCACATAAATTGTAACTTGCTGCCCGTGACTGGCCGTCTAATAATTTTGACTGCAAAAGTTTTTGAAAGAACAGTTCCTTTTAAAAATACTTTGACTTTTCATTGGAGGATTATCCATGTGGAGCTTTAAATAAAAGAGATTATTTTCAAAAGTTGTTTTGAAATATTTGTATTGTTAGAACGCTATTTTCTCTCAGTAATCCCATAATGTGCTCTCCGATATATTATAGCTCTTAAATAACAAGTAATTAATGCATAGAAAACTTCAAAATTTATTTTCTTAAACCATAACATCAAGTTTAAATGGATATATTACTTTGTGCGCAAATTATGGTTTAAATTCGTGTTTAATTACACTCTCCAGAATTAAAGTTCTACGATACAGGATATATGTCCTGACTTGGTCACGATGTCTGACCGTCAGGCTATAGAAGAGACGCCATCCATATTGTGTACGTCACAAGGACTGCGCAGCACATAAAACGCTTCAGCTGACTGGTTAGGATTCCATCGTATTCTGGGGGTCTCTAATTCAAATCTTCGTCCCAATACCGTCTATAATGCCTGAGGTATCATGAAGTTTTCCTGAACTCTCCCGACAAATATCTGAGCAGTAACATAAACTACGCTCGAAACATTAATCTCGACATAGTTATTTATTAATTATTTATCTTATTTTTCGACGCTTTTAAACACAGCTATTGACAGCGTCATTAAATAAACATAACTAAAATGAATTCTATGCTGGTAATTTGTATGACCCTCTCGATCTAACTTCTAACTCACATAATATGAAAATTTAAGTGCATATTTATAAATGTCAATTTTGTATTTACCTTTTAACTATAATGTTTAAAGGTAGAAAAATACCAGTCAGTCAATATAGTGTCTGAATACTGACGGAATAACAGGACTTCGATATCCGGCAGCACCAAATTAAATTATTTCTATCCTATAAGTCCAGACCGGATCTGGGGCCCACCCCGCCCCATATCCAATGGGTACAGGCTGTCCCAGCAGTAAAGCACGGCCGTGTGTGACGCTGACCATTCACCCTCCACCCATCTAGTGGTGAGGTCAAGAACGAGTAGGAGTTATTCTTCGTCTCCCCGCCATGCGTCACAATGGAGTGTAGCAGGACAGCTTTGCTTTATTTGATCAGTGCACACATGTTACATTAGGTTTCGTAAACCATCAGATCCAATAACTGGCTAGTATATGTCAAGTCTATGGTAGACAAACCTTCGTATAAATAGGTTTTTCATCTTTTGTATTTGTGATCACAGAAGGGAGATTCACCCCAATACTTTCTTGTCTACAGAGTGAGGAATTTGTATTTACCCGCGAGGTTATTTACTGAGTTTAGATTACCCCATCATAACTGGTGGGATCTCCCTTTCGTTTCCTTGGGAACGCGAAGTTTTGGAGTGATTATGATGAAGACGAAGCTTCATTGGTTCTGACTTTGCCAGAATTTTCCCTTGCCTCAAAGTCTTCCATTGTCTGCATTATCTTAACATACGTATCGTAATCCAAGTCACATATTCCAGTAAAGTGTGTCTTTAAATGGCTTACGAAGTCAATTAATCTAATAACAATATTTATAATATTGTATTTCGGAAACTAATACTGTGGGCCTGTATGTACTGATTGGTAACCATTTTCGTCAATACAGTTAAAATGAATTATAAGCGAATTTTAATAAAGCCTATACTTTGCAGAGAGCCATGAAATATTTTTTTTTCTAATCTGCAATAATATATACATTTGGTAAGAAACAGCGACCTGTAATAATAAATACGTCAACACGTACACGTATGTGATTTATTTAAGCTTTTGTGAGGATTAACGTAGCAAAAAGTTTTGAAACTGAACGTTTCATTTCGCATTAAACGTACTAAACCGTAGCATACAAATAACATTAATTAACCTTTCTCAGAAAGTCGAGATAGAATGACTGACGTGGCAAGTGGTTAAGCAAACAGACCCCTACAAATAAATATGTTATGTGAATCACCTAATTTTTGACTGAGGAACTTGCGTACTTCAAGGACATGTCAAAACCGCACAACGTTGCAACACGAACAGATGAACCCAGGCGAGCGAATGCATTACACCTCTCAATGTAGTAAAGCTAGCAACGCAGTATTGCGGACTCCCCAAATGCTTGCTTTAGCATTTCATAGGTTTCCGTAGCCGTTTTGGCGAGTCTTTGGCAAAATTTGATGCAAACGCCATTCCGAAATCGCAGGAGGGTCGGTGTAATGCACTACCAAAACGCCCGTAACTAAGAAACAAATGCTAATTCGATGATGCCGGCTGGCACACTGATTCACTATGAATGTAGGCCGCACCCCCTAGCGGCATAAAACGTGAATGCCACACAAAAGTTTGCGGACTCCCCAAATGTTTGCTTTAGCATTTCATAGGTTTCCGTAGCGGTTTTGGCGAGTCTTTGGCAAAATTTGATTTGTTCATGAAAATCCGCCATTCCGAAATCGCAGGAGGGTCGGTGTAATGCACTACCAAAACGCCCGTAACTAAGAAACAAATGCTAATTCGATGATGCCGGCTGGCACACTGATTCACTATGAATGTAGGCCGCACCCCCTAAAGGCAGAAGCTCGTACTACATCCGGTTCGCCCGCTATTGACACAGTCTTGAAACTTTCCGATCGCACCTCGTAGAAGACTGCGGTACGTTGGGAAGTGGTTTAAGTCCTTCCGTGGCCTTGGAGCATGCAATTTAATGATAGCTACTGTAGATTTGTTCATACTGATCACACGCCTCGACACTGATACGCTTTCTCTATTATTGCTACATGGTCCACTCATCTTCGCACTCTTCTTGACTTCACCAGTCTCACGAACTAAGATACAAAGCATGAAGCCATGGGTCGCCGCGGGTGGCAACTATTTTAGCCCAGTGGCTCGGAACTACAAGTCCGATTAGAAAGAGACGCGCCCCGCGGTGATCATGGTAGAAGGTCCTATGTTAGCATCATGATTCTAAAGTAACCCTTGTGTTCTTCCTGCTAGACTCTTTTAAGTGGCAGGAGAGAAAAATATTTACTTACCACTCAATTAATTTGTATCCTTAACATCGATTTCGTTTAGTGGTGCTATATTTCTAATGTTATCTAGTGCAGAAGAACTCAGAAGAGCTACACTGTAACCATTGATTATATATAAATCAAGTTAGGCTGCTTTAGTATTAATTTAAGCCTTTTTATAAACTCGAGCACCTCTGTGTTATAAATACAGACAATTTGTTGAAACTTCAAATACATTTCTTAAATTTTTAATGTCGTAATTATTATCGCAAACAGGTTAAAATATTTCTGAATATTTTCTCTAAGAAAATTATTGATTTTTGTTTTAATTATTACCTAAAGACTATTAATAGTTTTGTAGTAGTGCAATGATAATATGTTTTACAAATAAACGTCGAATGCACACAAAATCACCGTATCTCCCAT
>NW_019059744.1:1054018-1074317 GCF_000696155.1 Zootermopsis nevadensis
CCTGTGTCGCTCATTGGTACTTAAATGCGTACATGCAGTCTAAAAAAGGAATTTATCAATAATCTTTAATATCTGTAAAGAACAAATCCTGTGTGCAGTATATAGCACTCTGATAATTTAGACCACGGTAACTCGTATATCTTGGCCACTCTTTTACTGGGATCTTGGTTCTAATTCCAGATTTTTAGAGTTAATAATATTTCTGAATTCGAACAGGCTTGATTCGTGAACGGTGAAAAAGAACTGTTGATGTCTTCGTCTTCCTTGATTTCCCTTGAAGATGGAGACATTTAATTTCTCAACACGGCGTTAAAATCTAGAATACCAACATTATCATCCGCCTTGAGAACCTCAAATATCTCTAAAAGACAGTCCCACGACTCAATACAGAAAACGCTCAGCATGTTAGGTTTTTGGAGCAGAAAACGTAATATAAAAGTAAGTTTCTTTGTGGTAGTGTAGCTGTTGCAAACAAGCTGATCAACATTTTTACTGATTCATTACGCGATTCGTGCCACATACTAAGTTATTTCGTTTTCGTTACACATTCTACACGATCTTTTCTTCTAAAAGCTGCCTAATGCAGTTTTAAACATGTATGGAAGCTTCCTTGTTTTAAAAATATTTTTATATATTACTGATTATTTTTTCAGAAATTTGTGATAATGACAGGTTATGATTTGTAATATGAACAGAGTATACTTCACAAAAAATTAATCCTGAAATATCCAGCATGCAAAGTCTGCACATGACACACCTCTTCTCAAGGAGTGTCAGAGGAACGGAAAATTGAATAGAACCCATTTCCGGAAACAGATGCCACAGACCCGTCTCGCCCTTTGGGGGTAGAACGTCGACTTGAGTGGCCTTTTGTAATATTTTCAAACGTGACGCTGCATTAAATGATATTTTGAATAGGCCACGGCAACGAGGCCTCTGTTCACGATCGCCGGTTCTCAAGTCAGCCGATTTATACCGTTGGGATCAGTACCAGATTTGACGCCCAAGAGGACATGCTTCCTCGCTTGCAATATTCCTTGACATTCCCCGAGGCTTTCAGCCTGTACATAACTCGTTTCAACGCCATCCCAAAGTCCCAAAGAACGAGCGTGTCTCTTCGAGAACTTCTTGAAACAGAACAGCACAGAAATGTTTAGTAAAAGTGAAGTGACTTAACTTGTACGTCTTCATTTGTTTTTGCGTGACTTCGGAAATGACGTGACTTAGCAACGTAAAGAATGATTTTGAAACGGACAAAAGGTTTTTCGGCGTGTTATTGCACCGTGTAGGAAAGTCTTAAAATATAACAAATGTGTAACACAGTAAAATATCAAGATCTGAAACCATAATTTTCAAACCTTTTCTTACAAGGACTTCCTAAGGAATTAACAACTTATAATACGAGTATGTCAGCTTTATGTATGACTAGGGATTTTACCCCCAGGGTTCAATCCCCGGAAGTGGAAACAGATTTTGCTTGTAGCCGTTACGTCCAGACCACCTCTGGGGCCTAATTAGCCTCCTATGGAATGTGTGCCGTGGGTCCTTTTCACAAAGGTAAATTCCCATCCTATCCCATGCCCACTCCCAGCTTAGATCACCCAGAACGTATCCACCCCAGCCATTTCCCAGTACAGCCAATGACCAGCCCAGCAGATGCCTATGTCTACCATTGGACCACAAAACCATGTTAAGCACGACGTACATACAGAACAACTTCGAATAAGATATTATAAAATACAATAAAATCTGGAAGAAAACATCATTTGAAATCTGATAAACATCTGACTAAAAGTTGCTTTTAAGAAATTATATTTAAGTTTATATAATTTTATACACCTGAAGATGGTTCTTTTAGAACTGAAACATGTCGTTTAAAAAGTGATGATCTAATGTAAGTCGAACATTTCGATAGAGAACATCATTTTAAATATTTAAATGTTAATTTTAGTAATATTTTAATATTTAATAGGAATTTTATTGTGATTTGACTGACAAGATTTAAACAAATATATATTTATCACAATATGACGCAACTTTATCATCTCTAGATATTAGCCAAAACATCTATCCATGTCGATCTATACGTACGTACACATGTATGTGTTTATGTAAGTGTTTATGTATGCATGTATGTGTGTAATGTGTGTATGGATCTGGCTTTATGCTGCATATCTATTCACCGGCCAATCCTTCCATTCATCAGTGTATCTATAAATGTTTCCTATCGTTACCTATTCATTCATAATCTATTTTTCTGTGTATCTGTCTATCTACATACCCGTATATCGAGTATTATTCCTCTTTATATAATCTAGTCATCCAATTACCATTTATAAACCCATTTCTGTTATAAAGACGGTTTTCTTCTGGGTTATTGCGCCGTGTAGTCTGGTATTCTGGCAGCAAGGACCTCTGAAACGTCGGTAAACTTCTACCAGTGTGAACATGTGACTGACTGGTCTTTAACACGCCTTCGCTATTGGAAGTAAATCAGTAGCGATGTCGCCTTGTTTCAGTTGCTTCCTCTCGAAGACCGTATTGCATTACAGGCCCCAATAAATAACTATGAGAGACTTCACCCTCATCTGTAGAATGCAAATGGACAGGATGAATAATTAATTCTCCGAAAGCGCATGGTATTTTATTAATTTACCGAAGGCAGTCCAAATGGCATCAAGTTTTGCCAGAGAGTTTAATTTTACATAGCGTATGTAAAGTTATGAAGTTCACTACTCCCTCGCCAGCTGGCACATTATTTTCAAGCGTTAATTTCATTAAGATCGTGTGATTAATGCATGAATATGCTTACATAAAATGTGATGCCCTGAGCCGTAATTTCAAAATTGCTGCCAGAGACAGCGTTTCGTTGTTGCAGGTGGCTGGGTTGAAAGCAAACAGTGGTACTCGTGGCCCTACTAGTGGCTCTGTACATCGTAATCCAGTACCACACATCCTTTTACTCCTGGTGCCTACCTCCTTCGTGGTCGGTGTAGTTGGTTTCCCCCTGTGTGTTGCAGTCAATAAATACCTCGTTGTCACCGCCGAAGTACTGTAACACCCATGGATGTGACTTTACCAAGGTTTTTAGTCGTGTTTCCTTTTTTTGTGTCACGGAGCTCAAGTATGGGGTAACCTTATCACATCCACCGGTAATATCAGAAGTTTCAAATCACATATAGACGGTGCTATTAAGATTCTGTGGAATCAGAAACAGTTATTAAAGTTCTTATAGCTCTGATACATTTTTCTCTGAACCTAATTTTAAATTTACGTCATCTCTCGGAAAGCAGCCACGCAAAAGGGAGTATGGGTCAATTAAATATTTATGGTTGATAGAACATTTAAATTGGACTTTAAGGAAATCTATTAGGGGGACGTACCTTTATCAGGACCCTGCGCAATTGCTGATTATGGAATTAGCAGTGTTGAAACTAACTCCAAAATATCCCACCGTGCAAGTGTCTTCCTTGAAAATTTAACTACTTAACTCGTCAATGAATGTTTGGTTTTGTGGGAATAAAATATTCACTGTCGCACTTGTATATTTAATCTCTGTTTATACATGTCAGCTTCGGTCCTTCCTAAAATTAACGATGGAAAAATCATAAATAGGAAGACAAATCTGATATTAATCATGGCCAGTTACATGTTACTTCCGCATTCCATATCTTTGTACCAATAACTTATAGCTTGCACGTGTCCTAAAGCGTATTAGTACTTCTTTATACAGATTAAATCCATTTCTCAAACTCTATTTCTTTTTTGTCCGAGTGTGTGTGACGTGCTGCACAATGTCTCGTCAGTCTAAGTCACGTGATACCGAGTTTTATACTGTATCCATCGTGTTATTAATTTTATTTTCGTTTCTAAGCTTGCGTACATTTGTATTTGCTGGACACAGAAAAATGATCCGTGCGCCATTTGCAGTCTGAAGAACGTAACTTACAGGAAATTATAAATGGTACAGTTTACATCAGCCTGTGTCTGAGCTAGTAACTGCCCGTCGGGAAAATGTAATTTTTTTTACACACACAGTGATGAATATTATTCGACAAGATCAAAAATGTATTAAGAGCTAAAGATAATCAGGCAACCTGCATTTGTTTATTATACAGACAGATACTACAGTTAATGTGTAAGCCAGTCACAGGCGGCTAACAAACACATCATTGCTATTTGGATAAACGACTGTGTCACTCCGTTCTAACTAATTTCTGATGACGTTAGAGGAGATTATTAAAAGTAAATATCTTCAGTAGTTATTGTTAAGGCATTTTTATCAATAAAGGTAAAATAGATAGGACGGACGAGGAATAAAAAGATGGATACAAAATTTTGGTTGACATAAGCCTGAATGTAGTAGATAATTAAGAATTTTTAGTTTTGTGAACGGTGGGTTAACATAAAGTGAATTTTGGACTTACAGAGCGTAAAATAAACTGCACCAAACTGACTTGAAACTGAACACGATGGTGAATTTCGGGTTCTGTGAAAGAATGTAATATCGTTACCAGCTGAGCCACTACCAGCTTTTCAAGAATGCAAGTGGAGATTATAACAAAACCGTTTCAGACAGATATTTCTTTTGCGTTTGAAGCACGAATCTTATATAAACATTAGAATACAACATTGTAACATAAATATTTCGTTACAAAACATTACATATTTGTTATCATGACGTGTCCCTGCCTTTTAGGTGTACGTTTCCTGGCCTTGAAGCAGGGTGATGTGGGCTACATCATGATCGCCCACAGCATGTCTAACGCGATATTGTCGATGCTGATTGGGTTGCCTTGTGTAACTGATTAAACCACTGGTCGCTGTGCTGATAACATTCCTCTTCCACTACATCATGACGCCATTCGTCCGGCCCCAGGACACACAACAGCAGGAGTTTACTTTGTTATAACCACTCTATGGGGAGCCTCTGATGCTGTTTGGGTTGTACAGGTAAAATGTAATTTTCATTTGAAGTATGAAAATGATCGTCTTCTGGGATGAATAAGAATTTATATCCCTGATGATGGAGGCAGTAAGCGCCTCCGAAACGTCTGTTAATATCTGTGAGACTACACGGCGTGGCCCGGGACAACCGGTGGTGGGCTTTGGTTAATTTGGTGATGAACCTTAGGGTTCCCTATGCCATCTAGTTAGTCAGTTACCTACACGGCGCAAGATTTCAGAACACAATCGTATTCATGCGTAAGATGGACAGATGTGTTCCTTACAACTCTTTAGTATTTTGGTACCTTATTCAGCGACCTTTATTCAGATATTATACTAACATCTGTGTCTGCTTTGTTGTTGTATTGTGCGTAGTATCCAGTGACTTCTATGCCAATAATTCAGGATTCAGATATTGCGAATGAATGTAATATAAGAAAGTATCGACATTTACAGCGCTATGGACAGAAATTAAACGTGCTTTGAACGACATGAGAACGATTACAGATGTAATTACATCGTACTACCTGAGTGAGCAGATCTCTGACCTGTGGATTGATCGTGGTGGTCCGTACGTTTGACCACTGCGATCACCGGACCATTTTCCCCACAGATTTTCGTGTATGGGATTAAATGAGAAACATGCAATTTGAATACAAGATAAATATAAGACTGAAACCACATTTGTCAAATTTTCTGTGCTGCAGGGCATATGAATGACCCCAATTTTGTGCTTGAAGTTCGAAATATATTTTAATTCAGATATCAGTAGTTTCGTAACCGTTGCAAATTGGACTGATCATATTAAATTTCTGACTGGATATGATTACAGGAATAAGATCCTTAATTATTAGTACAAATGCTATTTGTTTTATCACTTTACAATCCGAGACGTTTTTTCAACATTTTCCGACTTGCAGTTTTTCAACGCTTGTGCCATTCTTACAGCACTCAACATCCTTTGAATCTTTTCAGTACAGCATAATCAGTGTTCGAAATTATAATTTCTGCGATATTTAACAATTTATATTACTTTCTGTTTCCGTTACTACGTTTTCCGCCGTCAAAATGTGTCCAATTTCAGAAAGTCATATTATCTTCCACGCAAATACTCACAAAAGGTCATTCATTAATACGCATACAGAAGGATAGATAGAGTTGCGTTTGTTTAATGGATGCTGCAATCAAAATTTCGATACGTTTCCAACATTTTCTCTTGCGTGTCAGTTTTAATTTTATAGTCATAAAGTCACTCGATGTTGACTCGTAGATTTTCAAAAGCGAAATATTGTCAGTAATCTAAGCACAATTATTCGTAGGCTCATGTTTCATAAGATTATGAATATGGACACAAAGCGTGATAGGTAATTGCATTATATAAATAACATATCGATTTTTAAACTCCGCGAGTCAGTCTCTTACACATTGCATGCTCTGAACAGTGTATTTAAAGCAAAATTTTTGTCTTTTTCGGCACGTTTTGCTATAAAATGGCTGCAATTTTATATTTTCGGGACTGGATATGTATTCGTCACACTCTCTTTGTACGATGGTCAGTAGCTGTTAAACATTAATATGGTCATATATGTGTTTTGGGGCTGTATTGAGGGAACATGTCCTGCGGTTTTGTTCAAAAAAATGTGGCCAATGGGAATGCTTATAAATTCTTGATAATTCACAGAGATAAATCCTCAATAATGGTAACTGTCCATTTAGACCTAAAAGCAAAATTATACGTCCTTTGCCACATTTAATGTATCCATCGACTCTTTATTTCCCTTTTCAATGTACCTCATATTGACATATGATATGCTGTGACAGAAAACTATAATTATTAACTCCCCTACAAGAATTGATCCCTACGCAGAAAAAGCATTATCTTTTATCTGTATGGGTCTCGAAATTTTGTATCCATGGCCAGAAAATCCCAGCGTTGCATTCTAGCCATAACCACTTAAATACAATCAGTTCCTTTATGCTTTATTTCTATAAGATCTATCTTAATGTTTTCCTTCCACTTTAACTGACATCTCCCGCTAGCTACATTGAAATATTCCGAACCAAATTTTGCATATATTAATCTTCTATGTTATGCGGATTTTTGTAAATAACATTTTCTTTCATTTAATCCCCCTGACAATACTTAATGTTAAACACAAACGATGAACCTATTCATCGTATAATTTAGTCCATCCATCTCTTAGGTTCAAACATGTCTGTCAGTACTTCATTTTAAAATCCCTGAATCCGTTTTCTTACCTTACAAGTGAAATTACCAAGATTCACATTGAAAATATAGATATTTGCTTTTTATGACGTAAATTTCACAATTTATAAAAATAATGCCTTTTACATCTTTGACAGAAATATGCTGTACGATTTTTAAAACAACCCCTCAGTATTTTGGTGTCGATGTTTTAATTTTTGAATTTAGACTAGATTCTGAAGCTGTAAACACTAAATCTCACTGTCTGCCTCTGACAGAAATAGTCAAAATGTTACGGTAATTTCTGCAACGCAATACAATAAAAATTATGATGAAAATGTGTCCAGAGAAGCGTCCATTCCTAGTTACAGCCGCCATTGATCTTCGAAATTTCTGATAACGAATCATACTTTCATTACCAGCTCGGAGTAACGCATGTATATAGTGATAATCAATCCCTCGAGTGCCACAGATTTAAATACACATTATAGCAGGCACAGTGTCATTAAACAACAGTTATTCCGTCGGCATTTACCCAATTTCGTTGCTGTTCAGAGTTATAAAGCAGTACTAACTTAATGTGCTCACGGAATGTCAGCATTATTTCCAACATCAAGCTGGTTTCCAGAATTGTGGCCTTTAAAGTTTTATGTTCATGTTTTAGTTAGAGGATTTTACAGCCACGAGGGAGATCTGCAACAAAGAGTCCAGAAACGCGGTATCTTTGTCTGCAATCGACCCCTTCTGATTCCTTCAAGTAGCTTGCAGCTGCAGGCTGGCTAATTACACTTTAAGGGTGGGTTCCCTGAGTTCTAAATTCGTAGCTCTAAAAATAGACTTCAAACAATTAACCCTAAAGTCTTTGTTTCGCTTTCTTCCAAAGAGGAAAGGATCTCTAAGGTTAAATAACGAAAATTAAACACCATCTGAAACGTTATAATTTGACTTTGATTTATTATTCATACACGACTTTGAACTATAGTAAGGGTCAGATTACTTGCGAGTTCTTTGCGCGAAGGTGATGAGCAAGGTAAAAGCACTGCGCGCGGACCTCAACGCTTTTTCTATCCGTTCTACCCGACCGTTCCGTGCACCGACCAGGCCGTGCCGAGTGCAACTATCCACAGCTCTAGGAAGCTCAGCTAGCAAGTAATCTGATCCCTACTGTATATGAGCCGGTGAAAAAGAGAGGTATAAAACAGTTTTCTTCCTTTTAGACAAAGTTTTCTGTGTCTTATCATACAAAACCAAGAAATGTGATAACAATATTATGTTGATAATAGTCTAGAGCAGTGTTTTGAAACCTTGTTACCCGTAGCACACCCTAATTTTCCAAAAACACATGATTTTCAAATGCTGATATAAAGCAAAATATCCAATTCGTTCCTTCTGCAGTGTGTACCAGAGAGTAATATACTCTATCCGACTTAGATTAATTATGTCGAAAATTGATAAGTACCTGGCGATTTAAACCTTTCAATATTCAATGGCAGTGGATTACAGATAAATTTATATAATAATTACAGTTATTAAATTTCAACAGCACATACTAATAGGGCTACATGGAAAGAAATTCATTTCAGTTAACAAATAATGATATCAACGAGACAGTTATATAATTGGCTGAACCCAGTCCCTTAAAAGCAATTTGTCAAACATTTATCAGAATATGCCACAGGCCATAGAACCGTCCACCATCAGTTAACTAAAAAATAGTGAACGTAGATCGTGTTGTGTGCTCTGTCATGTGGGATGTGTTTCAAAAACACGCACGCCGTAGGGCGAGAGGTACAAGGAAAGTTGATTGAATGGACTCAGTAATTCAAGCACTGTGCACCAGCTTCAATCAGGCTGTGACAGGAACTTATTAAAATGATACATTCACTTTAAAAAATCCATATTTGTCCCGCTAATCTGATATCTGGGGAACCGTCACACATAATAATATACGTCAATGAGTTGGTCTTGTGTTGACTTCAGTGCGCTGTTTCTACTTAATAGAGTATATTATTTGGCGTCGAATTTAAATATTTGATTTTGAATGTTTAGTTGAAGAGGGTTATAATGAGATAATCGTGAACAATTTGAAGGTAATAACCTTGAAAGTCTGAAAAGCCCCAAATACCTAAGTAAACAAAGAGGAATGACAATCTTCTTCCGCCTGGAATACTACTGGCGGAAGACCAAGACGCCTGGTGTGCATTCACAAGAAATAATACCATTACTTAATAATGTCTTCTCTTTCATATTGGTCAGGGGATTATACAGGCGGTTGTCGAATAAAACGGAAAAATAATAATAAAATTACAGAAAGTAAGACGTTTCTACAGGGTCTACAATTTATGAGGCTGCGGTCGTGCCTGCATTGCGTGGTCGGCCGGCGCTCTGTTGATGTGGGCGGGAGTTGTGCGCGTTCTTCCGGTGGGTCACCGGCGAGTCAGTTTCAGTGCTGCTAGTAACAACGAACTGCGAATATTTCTCGTCACTAATACATGTTATTACATTAATTGTTCTAACCTTAAATCACAAACGATGTTCAATGTGACTTACTTGTGCTTCCAGGCAAGCTTTACATCTCGTTAACATGTTTCGGAATACTCGACGAAGCTCTTCTCGGGAAATTGACGAAATGAATTGTCGAATATTTTCTTTAAGTGCTTCTGCAGTGTGCGGATTGTTTACATAAACTTTGTTCTTCAGCATGCCCCAGAAGTAAAAATCGCACGGGTTTAAGTCCGGGGAACGCGGAGGCCACTGATCGATAACTTGTTCACCAAACACTTATCTTAATGCTAACATCGACTGTGAGCACAAAAAAGTCACTTTGAACATTTTTTGTGATTTAATGTAAGAACAATTAATGTAATAACATGTATTAGTGACGAGAAATATTCGTAGTTCGCTGTTATTAGCGGCACTGAAACTAATTCGCCGGTGACCCACCGGAAGAACGCGCACAACTCCCGCCCACATCAACAGAGCGCCGGCCGACCACGCAATGCAGGCACGACCGCAGCCTCATAAATTGTAGACCCTGTATAAGGAGTTGTTACTTAGAAATTATTCCAGAATTAGGCTGAATGTAGTGAGAAACACCAAGAAATTTCAGTTAGGATAGCCGATAATGCAATATTTAAACAAACCGAACAGCTAAGGAATACAAGCTTATACATGTTTTACTGTGTTTCTTGGTGAAAAGGAACGGTTGAAAAACTTTTGTTTGGGACAACTAAAAACTCAGTTCGTAATGAATTGACAGTGCATTGAAGGAGCTTCAAATCACATAACAACACTTGTCGCAACTATTATAGAATTTCACTAAGAAGGCGGCGAACGAATGGCGGCTGTGGGACGAAATAGGTTACATTATTGCCATATCTTCCGCTTTGAAATCGACCGTCCTCAAACCGACACAAATCAGCAGTGCCTGTTTGCGACTTGGCAACAGCCATTCTTCGTCTCTGCAGTAAATAATTTAACACCTTAGCGACGGTGTCTCTATCTTGTGCCTCAGAGTGTCGGTCCTTGGTCGTCCATTCTCGAGGAGACGGTAAAACTTTACTAACACTAAAGTATCACTTAAACCACCTTATTTTCAACAAAGAAAATTATATTAAGTTTTGAGAGTCTTGAGAAGAAAATTTGACTGACGCTTCAGTGAGCAATGCTGACATGAAGATGGCGGCTGTCTCCCGGGTTGTTGTACAGTGTAGTTTGGTCGAAGGTTACCGACGTTTCAGAGGTCCTTGCTGCCTCCATCATCTGGGCGATGATGGAGGGAGCAAGGACCTATATGTTTCTCTAAACGCATTGTTAGATTTCAAAAGGTTTTGATTTCAAGTCATTCTTAATTGTATTAAATTTAAATTATTTGTACCAATGTTATTTTCACATGTTTTGTTAAATACCATTTGGCTTGGACAACGGAATAATTTACCATTTTGCAGTAACGCGCTTTTGAACACAGGATTAAATCTACATAATGTTTGTATTTTAAGCCGTTCCTCTGCGATTATGTGTCCGTAATCTTAGATAATGTATATATATATATATATATAAATATTACTCACCAACAGATTGTTTTGGCTTCTAAACTGGCTAAATCCAAAATAATGTGATGTTTCTACATTTATGTTTAATTAATTAATTATGGACTTCGTTTAAATCTAAGGCAAATTATGACAATATTTAGTGAAGCAGAGAAACTGATGACTTTGTAATAGCTGTCATCATTGTTTTGTGTAAGTTTTACATAAGATTCTTTGCGGCAAACAGAGCAGACATTTTGGCCAAGCGTAAAATATAGTTTTATATTAGCTTGTGTGCATGTTTGATTGCGCTCATAAAGGTTATGTTGTTCTATGTACTGACAACATGGTCTACTTTACAAGTACTGCCACCTCTCATCAGCTTTTAGAAGCTTTTTTATTATGGACGTCAGAAACGTTTGAGTAACGTAATACGTAGCTCGATTCATAAGATTATTTTCTTTATAAATTTGTAGGGATAGGAAAGGGAAAAAGGCACAGGACAAAGAAAAGCGGGAGATAATCTACTAGAAGGATAAAGGAAAAAGGCGATAAAAATGAAGACGGAATTATTCCCATTGGATTTCATCAGTTTTTGCGAACTAGTTCATGGGAAAAAGTGTCGTCCTTCTGAGCAGAGAACTTACTCGACCTTCAAACAGCATTACCCATCGGCCCAGTCGCACAGCTTTTATGATAAAAACGAGCTTACTTTTAGTTCGTCATTCATTTTCTCGCTTTGTAGAGTCCAGTCGCATTCCAGAAGTTAAATATTTCGTGGTTTATAAAGAATTTAGTACGTCAGTCGGGTTACTGTATCACGCCCATGGTATCATATATCATGCAGACTGCCCCAACAGTAAAAAAGTATAAGCTGTCCCACTATACGCCATGTAGGCGCTTGGGGGAGAGATGTATAGCCACTACTTATCCTTTACCTCGGCACTACATGTTTTTTTTTGATAGGGGATGAGCTCACAATTCTAGCTTTTTGATCATTGCTTCGGTCATGTCTTCGACATTAAAGATAGTGATGCCTCAATCTTGAAGGCTCAAGTTGAGTGCATTTAAATGACTGCAGATGGCTAACCAAGAAGTCATTCAATTTCTCTGTGAATGCGAATGGGGTTTTTAGATCAATGGAGAATACTTTGATTTCAATTCTTAATTCGAAAGACTGAGACAACTCTTTGCCACGAGGCGGTCATCGGACTTCTGGATGAAGCAAAGGCCGATGATGATCACCATCCATAGACTGGCGAAGATGTTCAAGAAGATTGAATTTAGCAAAATAGCTTTGATAGAATTTACGATTTTGACTGATTCATTCTAGACTTTATCCAGTTCTTCTGGCATCTTCTTAGTGGCTAAAGTTTCTCGATGAATGCAACATGATGCCGTGTAACTAAACGGTAATTTTTTCTCATTCGTGCAATGAGTCCGGTTAGTCTACCAGACGTTGCACACACCTCATCTATGCTGACGTATTTGGACCGTTGAATTCCACTTGACGTCAGAAATTAGCTCAAACTGTTGTAAATCTCTTCAGCAGTGACACGTATCAATTAGCGGCAAATTTTCAATAATTTTACCCTCAAACTCGTATTTAACATAACACAATAAATGAGATTTGTTTGCAAAGTCTGTTCTTTCATCCAAATGTAAGCTATAATTCTTAATTCTACAAATTATTTCAATCAAATGTTCTTTACGTTATACGAAATTTTGTGAATTTGCTTGTTTACCGTGTCGTCAGACAGTGTCACCAGATTTAAAACTTTCGCTACTTTTTCTCCGACCATTGCACTAACAATGACTTTAGCAGCAGGTAATATCAGTTCTCAGCGATTGTACGAGGTTTTCCTTCTTTAGCTACAAGCATACGAAGTTTTTGCATCGTTTTCATTGCAAGAACCCCTTGCCATATTTTAATTAATTATCTACTTTGTCGGAGCTCGTAGTGTTATGTAAATTCATTTAGACCTTCTTTACACACACTACGCTTAAAGACCGTTTTCGCACACACTGTAAAGTTCACTCTGCACTGCTAGTTGCTAAACAGGTCAACGCACGAAGGTTCCGGCTTCTTTTACACCGTCGATGTTTCTAACTTTCTCGTAAGGTGATCTCATTCTTCAAAGACGAAACGTTTCGAACAGCCTGGATGTTTTGAAGGCTGTTAGTCACTCTCATCACAAACAGATGGTGTTGCTCTACTATGAATCAAGCTAATGGTACTAACTTAATTTTTAATCTCCAATTTCAAATTTCTTCACTTTTACAGAGCGTTTTAAAATTTAAAGTTTAAGATTTTGCATTTTACGTATATACTTTATTACGCTTCATTAATCTGCTGGGAAAAATTATTTAATTTCCTAGACAGTCCGGAGCCCCCAAGTTGACTCGCGGAATATCAGGGGACCGCGACCACAAGTTAATGGCCGCTGTTGTAAAGTAGCCTGAGTGTAGTTAATTTTATAACAGTAAATCTACAGCCAAAATAAACTACGATCTTGCAAGTGATTCTTAATTTATTGTTCCTTCCCATGCATAACATACTTTCAGCCTCATAAGGTTCAACACTTAGAATGAGATAAAAATATTATGGATGGCAAATAAGTAAACATTACGAAAGACTTGATCATTGTCTAGTTAATTCTAATGGAAATAACGAGGAAAAATACAGAAAATATCGAAGGTTAGCCTATAGACAGACAATTGCTGAACCTCGTGAATGCAAGATAGAACGTTGCCCAGAAAGGTTAATGAATATGCGGATTCACAAAGAACGACTTGACAAGTATTGTTTATTTAAAATCGGAGTCAAATTTCAGCTCGTGTTTATTTTGTCTGATCGACCTAGCAGAAAATTTTAACGAAGTGAAACTCGGCTCCTGTTGCTATGTCAATTGTTATCAGTGTTTTAATTGTTTCGACGGTGTACAGTTGGCGTGAGTTGAATAAAGTGCTGTTCTGATGAAACACTTCAAATGTGTACACCATGTTACGTCACAGTAATAATTGTTTTTCTTTTAAATGGCTAGGATTGAATAAATAGTGGTTAATTGATCACTGAAACAAAAATCAAAAATATATTTTACTTTCTAATAGAATTCACTAGTGCCGGGGTAAAGGGTTATATGTCCAAAAATTGCAACGTAAGTTTGATACCTACTTTACAGCTACAATTTAGAAAACTTTTCACATCGGCTTTGAGGTTTTTCAAACTGAGTGTACATTTTTCGATAACATTTATATTAATTTAAAAAAAAATAATTCACTTGATTTGTTAGAATTTTTCGTTTTTTTTACGTGTCCTCAACATTTATAACTTAAGTATACTGCAAAGAGTTACGTTCAACCTAACACCTAAATGATGTGCTTTATAAAATGTCATATCTTACATGATCCCCACTATTAATGTTATCAATATGAAACTTATTTCTTTACTTACCACTCTATAATATGAGCCGGGTAGCTCGATCAGTATAATGACTGACGACGGTCTGGACGACCGAGGTTCGATCCCGGACAGAGGCCTCTAGCCTCCGCTTCGAAACCGGCTCTGTGGTCCATCCAACCACCTATCCAATGAGTACCGGGAGATTTTCGCAACGGGCGAAACGAGGCCGGGGTGTGATATTGACCACTGACCCCCATCTATTGCCGAGTTTGATAACGAGTAGGAGCTGTACCTTCTCTCCCCAGTGCGTCTACATGGTGCGGAACGTGATGACTTTACGTTTTACCACATTATAATGACAATTTATAACGTAATGAATAAAAGTACACCAATACTTACTGGTATATTAATAACGCTACAGATAAATAGTAATGCTCAAAACTGTTAAAAATAAAACACTTTTCTGAGCCATCATTAAGATGCCGTCACTATATGGAGATAAATGATCACCTTCACGCTCCTTCCTTATTACCACCGTAAAATGTCTTCTTTGTATCACGTAGATGAAGGGCTTTTTGCGAACCATAACATTTTTAGAAGTGGTGATAATGAGAAAGAATGCTGCTTTTGTAAAGCATCGAACCCCGGCCTTTCGTCTCACAGTTAAGTTCTTTCGCTGATTTAAATATTATGGCGCGTATAATTGATCATATATCGTTTTAATTTAAGAATCTGTTAAAATATCGGTAAAAAAAGTTTATTCTCAGTTTGTTTTATAAATTCTTTGATTTACTACATTTAAATATTTTAAATATCGAGAAAGTTATTTCGTATGTAATAATTCCAGTTACCATATCGAAGATTTTTAACTTATGACAAGGCATTTATGTGACAGCTGATAATAATGACCTTGAAAGAGGAACATAATATGAAATACGTCACAGCCGCAGGTGTCAAAACAGTGCTACCAACAGAACGTGATAGGAAATCACCATCCATTTATTCGCCTCCTTGTACAGTTAAAGTCGAAACACGGGTATCCGCACTGCGCCAAACCAATAGTGCGTGTCTGCATGGGTGAGGTTTCAAAAGAAGCAACATATAGGTAACACCAAATAGCAGGAGCTACTTTAGAAGGAAATATACTTTGCCTTCACTGACTTGCGCCACGAACGATATCGGCTTAGCTCTGACGCATCTGCGCATCTAATGTCACATGTCTTCTTTCGGCAATCTACTTCAGTTACTTGCCGTACGCTCGCCAGGGTAACATTTTTATTCGTGTTACATTTGACTGTTGTGTTTATGGCATATTTTACTAATATTATGTTTACGTGAAACATATTTTTTGTATTGAGAATTACATCACAATTGGTGTGTTAAAACGGTCGGTGAATACCTCAGACTCTAGTTTTTACACAGGCAGGCCAGAGAACTGGTGTATGAAGTATTTAGATATTTTGAACGCGAAGCAGACTCGACATGTCAGTCTACAACTTTGCCAAAACGCAAGAACGTACTAAAGCGTCCGATTTTAAGATTAGAAGGTTATAAAATATTATTATCGAGAACAACATTGCAATTTGTAATTCGCTCTGCGCTGCACCAGGGGCTAGTAGTGTCAGTGACTTTATTGGCTGCAAGAATGTGTTGCACGGTTCTGTAAACTGATGGTATCCACTCTTCATATGCTTCTGTCTGCATGGTATGAAAGTTGGATTGTTATAAGACATGAATAAAATAAAGTAGGAACAGAGTTGACATTTCGTGCTAAGATATTCATCACGTACAACACGCAAGGGGAACTGACCGACTCGGTAGAGTGGTTAGTACTCCCGCTTCGTGTTCAGCAAGTGGAAGGTTTAAATCTGATCCCGAAGATGGGGTAACCTGACTGAAGTTTCTCGTAACATTTTTCATTGCATCGAGGCAAATTTCAAAAGAGAACCATAAATTACGTCATGACCGCTTCCTTCCATACCCCTTCAGATTATGTTTTTATTAATAAACACAGTATTCAACTTTTCATAATCCTAGACATTTACAACGTCGTTGAATAAAAATAGAGAAAATTTGAGACATGTTAAATGGAGACAGAAGTTCATTCGGAGAACCTGAGAGAATAGACCACTTCTTAGAACTTAATGGAGGATGATATTGAATTGAATACTAACTGAAAGGTACCTGGTGGTGTAGGTTCAGATATTTCAGATTAGGGCCCTGTTGTGGACTGTAGTGAATGTTTCATGTAAATTAATGTTTCACAAAAGCAGACATTTCCATAGTAAGATGAATGAGTGTCGGTCCTTTAAGGATTCCACTATACGAAAATATTTCTATATAAACGAATAGTAGAGAAAATATGTGGCCAAACTCCGATTTCTGTCCTCACGAAAATGTTCTTTTCTTTGAAACTGAGCAGATATTAAATAAAGTTGCTACTTTACAAGATGAGTTTCTAATTCAACAAGTCTCTTTAAATTGAAGTTGCAAACAAATAAAAAGAGAACATTTCGTTGACTATCCCACTGGTTCCAGCTGCCTAAATTAATATTTATAAACTACCACCGTATTTCATAATAATTTACACCTATAAGTTAACTTATTTATAATTTTAATACCGGTAATATACACTACATAAATTACATGTCTAACAACATAATATTAATATTTATTTTTAATATACTTAAGTGCATTTTCTACGTCAATGTAATATTATATCAGTTTTAAATGCCAAAAAAATTTAATCACTGGTTTTACTATAAAAATTATCCGCTCAGTTACATAATCAATAACATCACAGCCTAGGATATCATTTAGGCCAACGCGTTTTTATATTAAGCTACGTTTTCCAGTAACGTAATTACCGTGTTATTCTGGAATAAGCCTACCTTTTGTGTGGATAGAATGGTGCTTATCAGTATTGCGTCTGTTGTAATATGCCATTAGCCACAACACGTGCAACATGGCTGATTATAGCTCAACAGAAAGTGCAGACAGCGATTAAGCTTCATAAAGAATCCCGTGTTCGATATTGAGGACGGCTGATAAAAGAAGAACAAGGAAAAAATTTAATATTTTTTTAAACATCACTTTAGCTTTGCTTTAAATTACAGTTTATCTGTAGGGACTTAATGAAACAGAGTCAGGAGAATCTGATAGTCGTTCAGCTAATTAATTAAGAAATTATTTGCTTTCTGTAGAACATGATGGATCGTTGTAGTGTTCACAACATCCCACTATAGATCTCAGTCCCTATCTTTTGTCCAGTCCACACACTCCGACATCTTTTCTTAAATTCCGTAGGTCTTCTTCAGCGTGGGCCAAGAACAGCTTACGGACCCGTTCCTATCTAGACGTGTCTTCTGGGTTGTATCGTCGTCAGAGGTCCTTGCTGCCTCCATCATCAGGGTCCTGATGGTGGAGGTAAACTTCTACCAGACTACATGGCGCTACAACCCAGAAGACAAGACGTCTTCGTATTCATCTCCGTGAGAGCTTCACATCTTTCCCGATCCAATCTGTTTGTCCGTCGCGTTTTTAACAACAGTTGGACTTCTGGTCTCATTGGTGAAACCCATTGACGCACAACATTAGGAAAAACGTATTCCGATCTTTACATTTCTTGGGCAAAAATGGGTCCCCAGTGTTGGAAAACGAGCGCAAAAATAACCTAAATTACATTAGCGCAAGAATGGCTTAGGATGGAATAGTACCTGGTATCTTATCGGTGAAAGATTGAACGGAGACTCAATAATCCCGATAACAACTACGTAGTTACGTTCGATAATCTTTTAAAACGTTGGAATCGATGCTACAGATCGCGTTGCAGGTACAGTTTATTCGTCCCGGAGAAGATATTTTATCTCAATGCTGTTCAGAAATGTAGCTTTATTCAACCACTGTTCGGTATCCTCTTTTTTTCTCAGTTTGACTTTTCTCTTCCCATATAAGAGATGAAGATGGTTCTAGTGAATAGATTCTGTGCCAGAATTGTGTTCTCTAATGGATGGCGAGAATCGTGCAGTTTCCAGCATCATTTATAATATGCTGGTCTGTCCTCAGACTCACATACAATCGTAGAATTTGACGTTTTCACGGCGGTGAGTCTGAAGATTGCTGTCTTCTGGGTTGTTGCGCCATGTATTATGATAGAAGTTTAACGACGTTTTAAAGGTCCGTGCTGCCTCCATCATCAGAGCGATGAGTCTGAAACGTCCGTAAACTTCTACCAGACTACACGGCGCAACAATCCAGAAGACAGACATCTTCGCATACAATCGAATGAGAGGCGATACAGTAGATCGACCATTATACTGGCTAGGTCACTAAACTGTTCCTTAATTCCCGAAGTGCGTCGTGTGTATCCGTTGTTTTGAAATAAAAACGGATGCAGTGATTTGTATAAAAACACTTTTGACTTAGAACGAAATACTCAATTCAGCGTGGAATATAAAATATATAACAATCAATTATATAATTGACCTTAGAGAATAGAGTTCTTCTTGGCAAACAATTCATAACCCGTCATCTATTCAAGGCGTCCCCAGCCTTTTATAGAATCCGTCTTCGCAAGACCCCACCACCGGTCCATATGTTACGGCAGGCGCTCACCATTTGTTCACGAGCCATTACGTCAGTAACATGGAACTATTTTTTACATTCAGTTGAACATAACTCCTCCTCCGATCCAAAACTCGAATCTGATATTTACAAACTAATGGTCTAAAATGTTCATACCTATATCAAAAAATATGGAAGTACAATTAAATACTTCAAGTATGAAAAAATTATTGTAAAATATTTGTTTTAGTATACGTTGTAAGATATACAAATATTTTTTTGTAATTAAAACGTAACTCAAACATTCATTTAATTAAAACTGGCGGTATCGTTAAAATTGATCTCCCGACCCTGATATAAACAAAAAATTTAAATTGGCTCTTGTGTTATAAAGGTACATGCATCACAGCACGTATCAACGTGTATGGGGCCCTTAACTCAAGATTAATATTAATGACGTACGTTCAACTGGATAGCTAAAAGTCTCATAAAACAGTTGTTAAGATAATACAAACGTTCCTTACACGGTGCCTACATAAACTGCCATTTCTCCGAAATCAGGAAATTGTAGAATCAGATACGAAGCTCCTAATTTAGGACTCAGTGTATTTTAAGTTCAGTTTTGTCACCGATATCACATAATATACTTATTACTAATATTGACTATTATTTTGCAAAAGAAACATTTGCGACTACATATTCACACGAACATTTTTTCTTATTTTTGATCCAGGAGCATTCACACGAAGTTTGTAAACATACTTTTGACTTACTCTGTATATTACGTCAAATGAGTGATTCAAAAATAAAGAATGGAAACTATGTAATATAGGATATTAAAGATGGACAATTACGAGAACATGTGAGCAGAACAGGGGAACAGAAGTCAAAAATAAATATGTACACTAGCTTCTATAAAGGAGAACGACATAGGCGTAAATTATAAAGAATTTAGGCTAACTATTGGATCTCGCAGTGGAGTTAAAGCACCGAATGGTAGTAGAGAAAAAATCCGAGTAAGAAAGGATTGGTTAGGATTCAGGTTCTCACAGCGGTTAACATGGAGATGAATGTCTTATGGGATAATGTGCCTTTTAGTCTGGTAGAAGTTTGCGTTTCGGAGGTGATTACTGCGTCCATCATCAGGCCCTG
>NW_019059744.1:1074358-1101094 GCF_000696155.1 Zootermopsis nevadensis
CAATAGACTGGTGATAAAATGAAAATATTACTAAAATTGTATGACTTGAGGTTCTCATAGCGGTGAGTATGAAGATTTCCGTCTTCTGGGTTGTTGCGCTGTGTAGTCTGGTCAATGTTAACCAACGTTTCAGAGGTCATACTGCCTCCGTCATCAGGGCGATGAGTATGAAGATTTCTGTCTTCTGGGTTGTTGTGCTGTGTAGCCTGGTCGATGTTAACCAACGTTTCAGAGGTCATACTGCCTCCGTCATCAGGGCGATGAGTATGAAGATTTCTGTCTTCTGGGTTGTTGCGCTGTGTAGTCTGGTCGATATTAACCAACGTTGGTTAATATCGACCAGACTACACAGCGCAACAACCCAGAAGACGGAAAACTTCATTACTAAAATTCTTCCGCACTTTTTGAAACTGTCTTATTGTCAATCTTAGTTTTCCAACTTCTGCGTTAGCTAAAACTTTTCTAAATAGTGTTCAATTACGCAAATACACACACGTAAGTGTTACACTAGTTGGTTGAGTTTATGGTGGTACAAACGCGTTTCGAACCTGAAACCCATAGAAATGGAGACTAACTAGAGCTTCAAGACGGATCATGAATACTGTGGTTAGCTTTCCCACCGATATTGTCAACTATATTCGTAGTAATGAGTATATCGTCATTAAAATGTTACTAATGTGTGAGTGGTCCGTCTAATTTCCTCGGATACAGGTAATCTGAACAGCGCAGAACATATGTATATTCCATTTCAATTAATGAAGCTAGTGATCGAATCAAATATTATAATCACGTTGATTTGTTTGGTTAATGGCACGAAAGTGTATGAACCCTAAGGGTTTAATACACGTTCTGGGAAATGGTAAATGCAAAAAATAACCTCAGGCTGAATATTTTGTTCTGATTTTGCTTTAAAAGCACAGTAATGTAATTTATGACATTGACTGAATCTGGCACACTGAACTACGTTGTTACGAGGCGGGGCTGAACACGTTGTTATTATTCAGTTGTGATGCATCAGACAAGGGTTACTTGAATTGAATTATGTTTATGACAATAATAAAACGTATTCGATAAACCGTACATATAGTTGCAACTGTAAATCTACAAGGAAATAAGTTTTTCAGAATTAACTCACGCGAACGGTGGGGCCTAGTCCTGAAACATAAAACCGCCTATCAAGATAATCACCTGCTCAGCTTGAAACGTAATTTTTATGAATTTAATTTCTTGTCCAGACTCTTATAAATATTGTAATATGGTAGTATCTTCTATGTATATGAACGGTTCTGTTATATAAGTCGTAGACGTTATTTAGAATTTATGTTTCTGTTGGCAGAACAGCGCTGTGCAATTTGAATCCCACGAATAATAAACTATTCTACTTCTTGAAACGCGATTATTTGTGATAGGGGAGCCCCCTGGGTAAGAAAATTATCCTCTTTTTCTGTTGTTGTGTATGTCGTAATTTGTCATCGCTGTTTCTGACGGTGTTGGATGAAAGACGGCTTTAAAAGTGTTCAACTATCACCAAATATATGCCAGTTACAATTAGTCAAAATATAGTAAAGTATTTTTGTTAATTTGTGGCCATTTTGCTAAAAATATTGTTAAAGATATAAATTAAAACTGTCCCGCTACACGCCGAGTAATCGCTTGGGGGGAGAGCGGTATAGCTCCTACTCATTCTTGACCTTGGCACTAGATGCGGGTGAATAGTTAGCGTCACGCCCAGACCACGCTTTACTCCCGGGAAAAGACCCCGGTACCCATTGTAGAGGAGGCTGGGTGGGCCCCAGAGCCAGTCTGGACACAGAGGCTAGAGGAAAAATCCTCTGCCCCCGTCGGGGATCGAACCCCGGTCGTCCATGCCGTATTCAGTCACTACACTGATTTTAATAAAGTTTACAATATATTTTTAATATAAACTAATTCTCCAAGTTCGAGTGATAAGTAATGATGACTGTTTTCGTCGTTTTTTAACACCCGGTATTTATAATATCGCCAAAACCCGTGTATCTATACATGACGTTTGATTTATCGGACGCGGATATTACCGACTAATGTGAAAAAAGACATCCTTGCACTTCGACTGTTTGAAGACAACTGGCGGACTGGCCAGAACAGGTTACAACATTACGTCACCTACGTCGGTTATTGTATAGTCATCGCGATATTATGTGCTTATTAAGCCATTCAAACTGCATTAAATTAAATTAAAATCATTTATTTAAGTATTGACAACAGCCAAAACTGTCAATAACAGCCAAGCACTAACAACAATACAAACATTACAATACAAAAACAAACAAACAAACAATGAACTAAATATATAAATGTACAATATTAATAATGATAATAATTCAGTTCATTCATTTATAACAAAATAATTAACAAGTAAATGTGCTAAATAATATGCCTAAGTAAAATGATAATTAAACTAAAATTAGTTCAATTTTAAACTAAACATAGATAACATACAAAATAAAATATTATGCTAAATAAATAAATTGTAACCATTAATAAATATTTTAATCCTTGTTGTATGACTTTTCGTTCAACATGTATTTTCGTAAACACTTTTAATGAAATAATGAGTGTTAGTTTGTTATTTTAAGTTGAAAATAGTTCTTAGCTGCGCTTAGGAAAATAAATATAAATGAAGTGTTATTTCTATCGGAGAATCCAAAGTAATACAACCCAAAGTATGGCACTATATTGGAAATATTTATCTCAAAGGCAGTCTTAAATAACGTCCTGTTACAATAGTCAGAAATGGAACCCATCTACAGGGCAAAGGTACCGCGGTATGAACGTGAAGTAGCAATGGATCAAAACAAATTCTCATATTTGTGAATAAATCCAGAATACTAATAAATCTATGCGGAAAACTCACAAAGAGTAACCGAGAAATGAGATTCAGGAATCAAAGCATTATATATACAGGCCCATATCACCCCATGTGCGTAAGGGAAACATAGAGACCTAACGCAAAGGCAACACAAAATTGCGAGGAATCAAAAAGTCTAAAGAGACCTGGAATGAATAAAATCGACTCCACTGAGAAAAATCAGGCAATCAACAAGGCAGAAACTACGAATACCAGCAAACTAAAGGATTCTGCATTCACCAGAACAAGTAAACATGTCGTCAGACACAATGTTTAGTTTACATGATATTTTATAGATTCTCCCTGCCTTCTGAAATGTATCAACGTATAGTCCAGTAGTTTACCGACTTTTCAGAAGGTGGTGATGATGGAGGCAATATGCTACTCTGAAATACCGGTCCATGTAGACTAGACTACACGATGCTATATCCTAGTGTAACCGATCTCCCTTCTAATTTGTTCTTGGTTATTTGCTGGGCGCCAGTGGACCGCTTGTGTCCACGAGAGATGGTTGCTCAGGGTAGCTCCAGCCGATAGAACACGCCGTCTGTACACTCAGGTTAGTGTAACGGCCAGACTCACAATGACTCAGCGGACGCTCGGACTTATGACACAATTGTAGGTTTTCAACAAGCCCAGATTTATTGTTATAAATTGGAATTAAACTGTACACAAGTGTTCACACTGTCTATATTACTTACTAAATCACACAAGTACACTTCTTCACCTCGCCTTTGCCGATGTATGCAGTCCCAATATATTTTATCAAATTGTTATAAATTTTGGTAGTTATCGAACTTGGTACAATTTCCAATATAAAGGCCGAATTGTGGCTGAGCAGTTTGCCACCGACTTGATGTCCAAAAAGGGAAGAGCCTAGAAGCATCTGCACACACGACTAAAAACCCTCGGCTCTCCAAAACCAGGGGTACCTGCAGCACATCCTTGCTTTTGATTGGATCCCCTAATTTTGGGACCCACGCCTAAATTTTGTAACAAAGGGGTCTCAAAAGCCATCGGTCAACCCCGTTATTACAGGTAGTGCCATTAGACATTGCCCTACCTTAAGATTTAACAATAGGGTTTAGCTCTTAAGCGAAATGCTATACAAAAGAGGCCTTCCGTTAATATCTTCGCCAACAGACGTGCTACGGGGGCACGATTTCAATAACATGTCGCCAATAGATCAACTAACTTATAAATAGATACATTAAACTAATATAAAGTAAATAAAACCTTATCGGCTGAGGGTTCGGACGACTACACTAGCAGACAGCAATATTCAAGATTGAAGTAGTATTTAGCTTTCAGGTTTTAGTTAACAATACACAAATCAGTTCAGTTCAATCTGTTATTTTATCTGATAATATATCGGACAGTTGCATTATAATATAATTAAATAATAATATAATTATTTCAGTTCATTCTGCATTAACTCCTTCCAGTTTAGTTTATATTACTTTACCTTAATTTACTCTACTTTAATTCAGTTTAGTTTTTATTAATTTAATTTAGATTTGTTTAGAGTAAACTTGCTTTATTTAGTTCAGTTCAGATTAATTTAGTTTAGTTTAGTAAGCATTAAATGTCACAGTGGCCTCGCGGTCTGAGGCGTGGGCCTTGTGCCGCTTGGTCACAGGCACCGTGGGTTCGAATCCCACTGAAGCCATGGATGTTTGTCTACATTTCTCTGTGTTGTGCTGTCCCGTTTACAGGTAGAGGCCTTGCGACGGGCCGATCCCTCATCCAAGGAGTCCTACCGGATGTCTATAGATGAGAGCCAGTGCTCAGGCACTGAAGAACGGGTCCCCCATATGGTTGCAGATATAACTGCAAATTCCCCAAGCGAGAATTCCCCATCCGCCCAGTCAGACTGGCGGAGGATTTTGTAGGTTTAAAAATAGTTCCTTTCTTGCCTGTAAAGGAAACCGTTAAAGTTGTTTGTAGTTATATGATGATGTTACTACGTATCATGAGAATCAGTCAGTAATTCCTGTAATACTGATATCAAAATCCGACATTTGGTCAAATAGAAACACAAACAATGCGCCGAGTGAACTACTTTTTCTTATTCTTCTGTACCTTGAACAGACACACGCTCCGTCACAGAAAACCTTTCTGAGTAACTTAAAGTCGATACAGAATAAAAACTTTATGACGTACAAAGTTTGAAAGAGCGAATAAAATAAACAATGATCGGGAAACCGGGAGAAATATGCGTGACGTCTACAGAATATCGTAAAATTTATGTGACTGTAAACCGACCTCAGAAATGTTTAAAGTTTAGGGAACATTTTGGTTGATGTGTCGCCACTTCCATCTCTCGACTTTAAATCATTCATGCTTTACTGCGGAACTGGACATGGGTCTGTACTTTCGACTGCTCATTCATGTTGCATGTCCGACGACCGCGCCACGACACTCTGCTTTGTTAAACGACGTTCGTTTACGTTTCGAGCCACCGGTGAGCATAGAAAAATTCCATAAACAAACTTTTTAAACTACTACAGTGGTAATAAGAGTATGGATGACTCTAGCCTTCAACGTTGTGACCGGCCTTTGGTTGGGGTGTTGATTTTTCGCTCACCAGAGCAGACGGGATTTTGGGACATCCATCTTCACATCCAATTCAACTATATGGTCGTATTGGTAACTTTAATTTGCTATACTGTTATCTTCCCCTTGCCTTCTCCTGTCTGTCTGTTTCTCCGTATGTAAAAATCGAGATCCACTGAACGAATTGTAAAGAAATTCGATTCTTTGTTGGTTTCACTGAGTTGTCTCTGCACATTCTAATTCTTATGTGGCTGTGTTTTGAGTTGTATTGCCGTGTAGTCTTTTAGAAGTTTACCAGTGTTTCAAAGGTCCTTGCCGCCTCTGTCATCAGGGCGATGAGTACTAATTATTATTAAAATAAGTGAATCATAACAAGCACTTTATATGAAGACCTATACGCATTTTTGTGCGTGGAAGTTACTGGATAGGCGATGCTACATGATGATATCATCACCGAGATTAATATCTCAAAAGCCAGTAAACCGAAACTACAACATATCATTCCCAAGAACTGTTTTCTACTGAATACGCCAGAATTATTACGATGTGCGTACACTTTTAAGGTGGTTGTATAATTCACGATAGGAAATATAACTCAATCTTGCTTTCAAGGGGTGTCAGGAAATGTAAGCCAAGAGACTTTTTGTGCCAATCATAGTTACCACGCGGTCTGGGGTGTACGTTCTGACCACTTCGGTGCTGAGATTGTGGGTCTGAATCCCACTCAATGCATTGATGTTTACACTCGTCTTTCGGTGTTGTGTTGTCTTGAACAGGTACAGGCCTTGCGATCGGCCGATCCCTCGTCCAAGTAGTCCTGCAAACTCAAGAAAATTGTTTCTAACCCCCCCCAACCCCCATGAGGAGGTAGCCATGGTGGTCCAAAAACTGTTGGGCTAGGAATAAATAAATAATAGGCTACTGACACTGTAGCAGTAGAAAAATATATTCAGAGCTGAGGGAATTAGTTTTAATCATCAATCCACATCCTAAAGAAAAGTAAAATACCACATGGATACAGCAAAAAATAATTTGTTAATTATAATCAGAAACAAGCTTTAAGAACAGCGAAAAGAAACTAAGATACTAAAATAATATAAAATTTGGAAGTCAGAATCATTAATCTTGTTTAAAGGACAGGGAACTTTCTTTTGGAATTATTTTAAGAATTTAAATTTGACCTACTCAGGCTATGCCCATCAATATTTATGCTTTCAAATTCAAGCGGTAAAATTTTTATGTTGTGGACCACACATTTACCACGAAGTTCCTCTTTTAGTTCTGACTCTGTAATTGAGCCACAAGTGAAAGTAAATTATTTATAATTCCCGTGGATTGAATTCGGGACATTGTAAATTATTCACCATTTTCGAGGATGTGAGCAGAATTAAATTTAAGTTTCTACTCAATGGCAGATAAATACTTAACGAAAGTAAACCAAAATAAATGGCCTGTCAGTTGGGAAGCTACACGCGACTTTGACACCTTTTTTCTATATTAAAAATCAAAGTCCACCATTTTAATTAATCGTTTTACACAGACATTCTCTCTAGACGTGCTAAACTAGGTTTCTGTCCATATTTCACATATTCCAAGTTATTTTCAGAAAGAAAACAAATGACATCTGGCACGTGGACATTAATGAAGGAACGTTAAATAAACATGATTTCTGTCTTCTGGGTTGTTGCCCTGTGTAGTCTGGTAGATATTTACCAACGTTTCAGAGGTCATACTGCCTCCATCATCAGGGCGATGAGTATGAAGATGTCTGTCTTCTGGGTTGTTGCCCTGTGTAGTCTGGTAGATATTTACCAACGTTTCAGAGGTCATACTGCCTCCATCATCAGGGGGGTGAGTATGAAGATTTCTGTCTTCTGGGTTATTGCGCAGTGTAGTCTGGTAGATATTTACCAACGTTTCAGAGGTCATACTGCCTCCATCATCAGGGGGGTGAGTATGAAGATTTCTGTCTTCTGGGTTATTGCGCAGTGTAGTCTGGTAGATATTTACCAACGTTTCAGAGGTCATACTGCCTCCATCATCAGGGCGATGAGTATGAAGATGTCTGTCTTCTGGGTTGTTGCCCTGTGTAGTCTGGTAGATATTTACCAACGTTTCAGAGGTCATACTGCCTCCATCATCAGGGCGATGAGTATGAAGATGTCTGTATTCTGGGTTGTTGCGCTGTGTAGTGTGGTCGATGTTAACCAACGTTTCAGAGGTCATAATGCCTCCGTCATCAGGGCGATGAATCGAATAAACCCTTAAGACAGAAATCTTCATACTCACCGCTGTGAAAACCTCAAATTATACATTTTAATAAACAGTTTTTCCTCCGTGAAGAAAGGAAATCTTAATTCTGCTGGTACCACCAAAACCGAGAAGCCAAAAGGAAAGTAATATTTAAGGAATGTAGAAAATGGGTAGAAACACAGAGGTCTTTGTTAAAGACTGTTATTAAAATAAGTGATAGGTAAATCGATATAAGTAAATGGAAATAACAGAAAGATAAGTTTAGGTTTTCATGTAGAATTATTTAATGTGAAAGAGTTTAAGACAGGAAGTTGGTTTCGGCGTGATGAAGACTAGGTGCAGAATGTAATTTACTCAATAGCTGACATAATAGTGACTAAGTATACTAGAGTCAGTCCTTATGTACTAACTGCAGTTAGATATGTACTTACTCAGGTATTTGAGTTAATTAGTTGAAAATTAATATCCGCTTCATTCCAGCAATTTAACCACTGAAGTACGAATTTTTTTACCCTTCTGTTTGCATTATTATTATTTTTCTTATACTGGAAGGTGATACGCCGTCACTGGGCTATTTTGTAAAGCCATTTCTTGATAGTCTTTGATTTTCCTTTACAAAAATTAAAAATAATGCTACATTTGTAAGCTCGTAACCAGAGATGATAGTAAGAGTTCGACTGGACTACCTACAAGTCTGTATGTTAGTACGTACTGAAATTTTTGTAGCTTATCGGTTGTAGCGCCCTACAGTTCGGTAGACTTTTACAGACGTTTCATATGTACTTGCTTCCTGAATTATCAGTCATCGCCCTGATGATGGAGGAAGCAAGTACCTCCGAAACGTTGACAAATTTCTACCAGATCACTCTAAACTACAACCCAAAAGACAGCCATCTTCATTCTCGCCGCCATAAAAATCTAACATCCTACTGTAGCTTTTAACTAATACTTATAACGAATGTGGATGAATTTTAATAGTTGTCCAAAAACATGTATGATCACAATAGCCTGTATATTCAGTATTATAATCGTTCCAGTGTCCATTGTTTGACTTCTATTAATATCACAATACAGAAACAATTGCAAATCATTGATGGTTTGTCTGGCAATTACATCGACACGAGCAAAATTGAATTGAAATTCCCTGTTAGCTCCAGGCCTCTTATCATAGTTCCCTGTTCTCTTTCAAATGAACCCAGCAGTGACATCTGTCTGTCGCAACAATAACATTTGAATAGCGTATGAGGCTCCGTGAATTTCGTTAAAAAATAATACAGCGTGTCATCAGAGTGGTCACGTGTTACAAGGCGTTATTTGATCATTCAAATATTTAGCCAATTTATCTGCACTCCGCTTGTCGTAAGATTAACAGAACATGAAATACACTAAATTTATTTATAAAGCCTGAACGTAAGGCTGCAGTTGATTGATCAAGGTTTATATGAAAGAACAATATTTGCATTTAATTATTTTGTAAGGGTTTGTCTATCGCAGGATAGGGCCCAGTGGCAAATTTTCAACTGGTCTCTTTGCTTCATGTTTTCAGGTTAAAATTTGTAATGCATTTTCAATTTCTGTCGTATGTGTTCTTACTCATACCATACCCCTTCACCAATATGAAAGAATACAAAATTTCTATTTAATAGAAAAGTTACTAGTTTTTTGAAATCTGTAAACGATATGACAGTAACTCAATTAGATGTTAATACAGGCGTTGGTTTTGAAAACGTGTATCTACGTAGAAAACGTAAAAACACGTTCATGTCATCTAACCCGATCTCAGGTGATAAATTTTTCTGAAAATTTTGAATAACAATAACAAAATGAAAATTCGAATCAAAATCAGACTTTGCTATGAAAAGGGAAAACACGGAATGTTTAGGATCTTGACGATTTCAGTTTTTAAATCCCCAGTAAAGGCGATTTCAAGTGACCGACGAACCACGGCGGTCGAAAAGGCTTCGATAGGTCACAAGTTGAGCCGTGGGACCGGGATTTATAAAGGAAATCGCGAGATGTGAAGTGTTCGAAGTAGATTTCACATCCTTCATCACGCACAATGTGGATCGTAAATCACAATAGCTGAAGATGACAGCTGCACTCTTATCTCACCCTGCCAAACCCTGGATCCGTGACGCTACATTCACCAGACAGATGACGTCACGTTAGCTAAGTCTTCATATTTTGGGAGGTCGAGAGTTCTAGACGTCTTGAGATCCTTGTTTCAGCCGTAAAAGCTATCTCATTAAGTGCAGTGTACAAGACTTTGTTTATGTTTTGGTCATGTTTGACAGGGATATCCAGTCTTATGAGAAACAGTTTTGAAACAATTGGTGGCCTACAACCTGGAAAAGTGTCGTCGGGAATGACGAGAAATTCCAAATCATTATTTAAAAAGCATTTTTATAGAATATTGAAACAAAGCAGTATACACAATTAAAATTAATTAATGTGTAACCACAAAACGAATAGAATTAGTTTATCTTTGCTTCAAAAGAAATCAATATAACGTATGTGAACCATTACCATGACAAAGGCTTTTAATTTTATTGTATTTTATTTATTATTTATTTATTGTTCTGTCTGACGACAGGTCCATATGAACAGGATCCTTCCATCCTTTTCTCGGACTGGGACCTGTTCATATACGTTCTTGGCAGATGATCCAGAAGTGGTTTGCAATTGCCTTCTTCTGTGTGTGAGACGACAGGTCCATATGAACAGGATCCTTCCATCCTTTTCACGGATTGGGACCTGTTCATATACGTTCTTGGCAGATGATCCAGAAGTGGTTTGCCATTGCCTTCTTCTGTGTGTGAATGGAGTAATTGTTGGGATGCCACGGAGAAACCGGGGAAGCCCCCAGAGGAAAACTCCGTGTTGCCTAGACCACGGCCTTGCCCAACACAAGTTATAAATTCGGGCACCGCCGGGAATCGAAATGGTTATAAAAAAACATACTTCTATAAGCATTATCCCTTAATAACGGCAAATGATGATCAACCAGTATTGCTTATTATAAGCCTACAGACGGACGGACAGGCAGATAAATGTTGAATGAACTGTCGGAAATGTGTTCATTTCTTTCTTCTGCGAGTACTGGACAATATTCGAAGTATAAAGAGAATTTGATCCAACATTTTTCATGGACTGTGACAATACATACTTCGTAATGTGCAGCCAACATGGATTTTGGAACCGACTACGAACTTTGAAGAACATTTTGGGCAACTGAGGCTTTTTTTTCAGCTCAACATTTTTTTCATTTTTACCAATTACTGTTATTTAGGTAATGATACCTAGGAGTATGATATAGATGGGTGGGACATGTAGCACTCATGAGAGAGAATATAAATACACACAAAAGTTTAGCCGATAAACCCGAAATGAATATATTACTTTGTAAAATTAAGTACTGATGGAGGAAATATCTTAAATTTATCGGGTTGAGGTTATTCAAGAGTTATGGGTAACACTTAAGGGTGGTTTACTTCTGTCACGTTAATGCACCTTGGGGGTTTTATAATGGCGATTATCACCTTCTCAAAAAGCACTGTACCCCATGGAGTAAGGCTAATCATTTTCTCAGTTAGTTCTCAGCAATATAATTGTTATAGCGTACAGCCTAGTGAATGAATAATCCGAATTTATGAATTACTTTGTGGAACAAAGCGACTGTTAAATGTCTTCATGTATTATCACAACATGTTCCGCCAATGACTGAGGAAAGACACAAAATAGAATAATAATTAATAATGTAGTTTTAGAATGTCAATTTTTTTAAAAACTGACACATCTTCTTTCTTTAATTTTAACTTCTATTATTTTAACTTTTAGTATTATTTATTTCGTTATTTTATTACAGTGTACTCTATTTAGAATTGTGTAATTAACATAGGTTAGCATCTAATACATGTGTATAAACATCTCAATAACAAGTCGTTCACATCTGAGATATTTTGCCCAAATGAAACCTGATTAGGTCGAAAAATATCGTAGAAAGTAAAGGGATTTCTTTTAGAATAAAAATGTGTACACCGTTATTATTGCTTATTCTTCATTAACTGGAATACACAACAATTTGAAATCCTTAATATCTGTAAAATTTAAATCATCTGTGGAAACTGAAGGAAAGTAAAACTAGAATATAATATACAGAGTTTTCTAGACAGAGCTGCCATGAGGGAAATTTCGTGTTATGGGTAGACCCGGCTTGACAGGGTCGTTTGATTCATCCAAGTGAGCCTTCTCTCGCAAAATGAAACTCGCTCTACTAAGGCACGTTTTATGTAATAGTACGACATGTTGTTTAAATTATGGCCAGTCATGTTGACTTAGTAAAGGGAATGCTTGTTGTGAGAGACTAATGATAAACGTCAGTTTTCTTTACATGTAAATGATTCCACCATAGTTTATAAGGCAAGGTAATATACAGAGTTCTAGTCCAATATAGACAGCAAGAAGAAAAATGTCTTCGGCCCAGAGGAGTCACTGAGAAACGCGTGGTACACGGTTCTGTTTGTCCGCAAGAGAATGTAGAACTTTCTCTGTGAACAACTTCTGCTATTCACGGGATTGCTCCAGAGTTCTTAGGTGAACATTATTACTTAGTCCAACAACTTGTCCTGTTATGACGTTCCTAATGTTATATACGCAACTCTGTTCCTTGCTGCAACCCACGTTTTACTTTATGGTCTAATGACTCTGATAGCATAAGACTTATTGCAACAGTGCTAATTATTTCGGTGTTCGATGAAACGACCAGCGTCTACTTATAAAACTATAATATCAGTAACTTTGAAACTGCGAGTCAAATTCATATTTTACACGAGAACTGAGTGCCCAGAAAGGGCAGAGGAAACAGTAAATGCTGATAAATTTCAAGAGAGATGGGTGATGTTATAACTAGAAGCAATTCAGTTCCTATAATTAATCGTTTATTTGTTTTGTTGATTCTAGTGGTTACGAAGACAACTTTGTCCTGCATTTGTACAACTATAATAAATATGCAATGTTCATTCCAGAACTGAGTTAGCAAAGTTTCGCTGGCGTTTAAATATTCGGACTCTTCTTAATTTGGATTGGTGAAATTATTATATCAAAAGGATTAAATTAATCTGAATAATTTCGTCACCAGTAATCAAAGATGAACACAAGCTGGCCCTTTTCCATGATGATGAGATGACTGCTTGGGTTGGCGTCGTCCCATGGCGCCTAATAAGCCTGCAACAAGAGTGGGTTGTGGAAACTTTAATTTGCTACATGACTGTACGTTACGTCAGGGAGAAGTTCGTGGGAAAGTGACTGTTTTCTCAGTACGCCAATCTTAAATGAAAAGAAATTTAAAGCTAATAAAATCTGCAGATTACATACAATGGCTGTATAATTAAATAATCCAAATATCAAGAAACAAATCAAAATGAATTTCGTAAAATTTGGTCTTACACACCCAAACAAATGTTTATCAGTAAAGATTACAAATTTGTAAAAGGTTTAGAAACTACAATTACTAGGCTACATATATATGTGTATGCATTCATGTTTTAATAATATATTTATATTTCTATGCACGCATGTAGCCTACGAATATTTTATATGTGTACGTGTTTAATTATTTGAAAGTTAAATCACTCTAGCAAGATCTCCGTAATTGTTAGTGTGCCATCAACATTTCAAGAAGTGAACTGTAAACGGATCTAGAACGGTAATTTGACTTCAATGACAGTCTCTGTCTATAGAAGGAACTGACTTTTTATTCCATCGAATGAATCACACAGTCTCAAAGATAACAGCTGCATATCCAGATATAACAAAATCCTCAAATCTGCATTCGTTATTCTTGAGAAGTTTATAGTCACTTAGTCAATCAAGAAATTCTACTCAAGATTCCACCAAAGCCTGAAAATGTATTTACATTTTGTAACACGATATTTTAAAATGTTCTTAAAATACTTAATGTGGAACACGACAAGCAAATGTGTGACGTTTCTGAGAATGTTAAGCACGAAAGTTAAAACGAATAGAGTAAATAATTTAAATTGTAACAGTGATTCTAACATATTTTTGCTATGATACAATATGATGCCATTGCGTGATGCTGATCACTCACCCCCATCTAGTGCCGAGGTTAAGAATGAATAGGAGCTATACCTCCTCTCCCCCCAAGCGATCTATGTGGCGTGTAGCGAGACTGCTTTTACAGTATGATGGGTTTCGATAATATGATATACAATATGATATGATTTGAATTAATATTATATCATATGAAATGGCATGTATGATGTGATATAGTATATATTATATGATGTGTTATGATATGTTCACTTAGTCTGTATAAGTTTCAGATGGTGGAGAAGAATTTTTAATATTATCCCCATACACTCTGCATCTCATACTTTTGAAGATCTTCCTTAACTACTCTACTTTTCCAAAATGGTCCATAATATTTTAACCTAGTTTATAATCTATGATAAATGTTATTTTTAATTTTGTATTAAATTTAGTTGTCTGTATTTTATTTTATATTTTACACTTAAATTTTAGGCAAGCTATTTAACTTTTATTGTCCGTATGATTATGAACTTTATATAATATATATTCTTCCCTCACAACCATTTATTATAATTGATCATTATATTAATTTAGTGTTTCTTATTGGTGTTTATTGTTCAGACACCTCCTAATTTTGTAGCGTATCATACTTACAAACGTGATGAAACGTATTTTATGAAGTGTCAGTATCGTAAGAAACGATCTCTGATTGTGTAATTTATGGTGATTTTAAGCAATATTAGACTCTTTGTCAGCGTGCATTTACCAGGAACACTCTCCCTCGTAGGAGGTGTGAGATAGTTCGTACGGATATGGTTTTATTACACTTGGTGTGAGGATTGTAAAGGATTCACTGTATACGTTCCAAAATTTGAATTTCAGAATAGGAGGCGCGTCTTGTGGTAGATGTGGCTGTGGTTTCAAGTGGAGTCACTCTTCTGTGATTTGAATGCGGCGCCCTCGTGCAACACCACGAATACATTAGGCAGAGCGAAACGCTGCAACTTGTGCTCTACCAAGCTGACTCTGGTTCCTTTAAATCTGCACAGACACAAGGTAAGTGACTGAGGTGTAGTAAATACTAAACCAATATCCTGATATGAACAGGAACTGGTTTGATGACTTGGTGGTTTTATTCCGGGATGTTACGCCGTATAATCTGGTAGATATTAATAGACGTTTCATGGGTTCTTCATGCCTCTATTATAAGGGCAATTTACTCATTTTATTAATTATTTATTTAGTGTTCTGTCTGACGACAGGTCTATATGAACAGGATCCTTCCATCCTTTTCTCGGACTGGGACCTGTTCATATACGTTCTTGGCAGATGATCCAGAAGTGGTTTGCCATTGCCTTCTTCTGTGTGTGAATGGAGTAATTGTTGGGATGCCACGGAGAAACCGGAGAAGTCCCCGGAGGAAAACTCCGTGTTGCTTATCATAATTGAAGCGTTAAACACCTCTGAAACTTCGGTTGATATCTACCAGACTTCACTGACCACTATCCCACAAGAAAGCCATTATTACAATAGTCTCCGCTAGACTATGAAACCTCGCGAATATGAGGGAATTTGTTGTAATTTATCCTGAAATCGTTTATAGTTGTATCAGGAAACTCTCGGTTTACGAACGTTAGATTTACGAACATTCGCTAAAACGAACATCACAACTCATTGAAAATTTCTTAAAGTCGTCAATAGATTGAGTTCCTTATAAAACTCTGATGAAGATATTGACGAGTAAAAGTTGAATACATATATTATGTTAGTACTCATTTTCTTTATTTCTATTTTGTAACACTTTATACTTCTAATTAAAATTAACAAGTACGATATCTTGTTTTATTATTCTTTTCTTATTTTATTTTATGTTACATATCGTTTACAATAAACCATAACGCATACTTACATTATAATAAAACGTAGTGTATAGACCATTCGATGTTTAGTACAAGGTTTTAATGTTTTAAAATTGCTGTTAACGTATACGTTACGTATCGTAAAATCTCAGGAATGCAAGATACACATAACGAACAAAAACGTACAACGAACAACGTCTTGGAACGGAATTCGTTCGCAAACCGAGTTCCAAACTTGCATGCACGTATATGTAACAGAGCACTGTATTATATTTTTCAAATGCTTATCATCCTGTAAAAGTATGTAGCAACTTCACAAAGAAGGAGATAAATTACTACCTTTACCAGTTAGTCATTTGTAGAATTTCATGGCTACCAACGTGACAGTAGTTTACGTGATAGTCTTGATAAAATGGCGATTATCGCTTAAAACACTGAATTAAGATATTCCATTTTGCGCTTTGTGTTATGTATAAATACTCTGCGTTGACATCAAATTAAATTTCACAAATAGTCTTTGATATAAGTCGATCGTTTAACAATTTTGTGTGATGGATATGAATGTTCTAAACCGCAAAGTACTACCTAGGTTTATTACAAGCGCAGTTAATTGAATGTGTCTAGTTGTAGCTTGACACGTAGTTAATTTGTCTGTAATACTGAGAGAATTCGTGAGATGACATGAAACTAAAGCCCATTCTCTAGACACCACCAGTTACATATCCTGACCTACAGTGGCAATGTAACATTGCACACAGAAGCCTTTGGCCTAGTATCAGACTCGTGATATAACGCCATATTAATCTATGACTACAGTCCTCAATGGAGACTAAAAACAATAGTTGTTTTATAAGATCTTGGGTTCTTACGTCATTGAAGATATCTATATTGGTCTCCTGGGTTGTAGGTACATACCAATTCTTCTTAGGAACACGATGCTTCCATATTAACTTCAGCCCTGAAGATGCAGGCGCTGTGTTCCTCCGAATCATTCTTACCTACAAGTCCACACGGCATTATTGCCGAGAAGACCAAGATACATTTTTTAATTGGTATGAAAAATCTCCTTTTATCTCAGAACCCTGAAAACGTTTAAGGAGTTTTTGATAAACCTTCACGCAGTCCTTAACCTCGACAACGGACAACCGTGAGTTCTCAGCTTCATGCGTACGACTGTTTGCATTCTGGGAAATATCTCAGGGTACAAATTCTAAAGGAGGCTAGGTGACGTCCCTGTCTGTTGTAGACTTTGTGGCTTCGTTACTCTTAACAGATCATATGGAACGTAGAGAAAAATTTTATTGGATGAACCATCACATCTGACCAGAAGAAATTACTTAAACGTGCTAAACGTTATCGGTAGGATAATAGAACAAATATTATTAATTTTTCATTATTTAATTACTGATAACGTATTAATGAAAACTCCATATGAACTGGTGATGAAGATGTGCTTGCTACTTGCACGATGTAATGAATTAGTATAACAGAATTTGATTACTTGAATAATTAATTAAATGATTAAATAAATAATTATATTTCCATACTGCAATCTGCAAATGCAATACCTCATGTCTAAAATTGTGCTATTGAATACGGTCCTGAGTTAGAACTACCCACATTATCGGCTTTAAATTGCACTTCCGTAAGAACCACCTTACTGTTAATGTGTCTGTCTCCGTCTGAGACAGACACGTGGTAGCTTAGGAAAGAATTTCCTAACCAAATAGCTGTATATAATTCGTAATCTCCCACAATTCATTAGTCTTCTAATGCTTTGTGTCACATTCTGATAAATAACGTCCTTATTTAAAAAAATAGTATATTTTATTTCCTAGAATTAGAAGAATATGTTTCGCAAACTCTAATTACCTAATTAATATTGAGTGGTTTATTTCTATTTCTGTTTTAAAAATATATTTTATGTCGTGTTACTGGTTAAGCTTTAGGTCATTTATGTCAACCCCCCACTAAAAGAAATCAATAACTTGTCACCGATGACAAACATTTGGCATTTCATAACTACGTTTGCTAATGCATAAATTTAATTTAGTCCATTATTCACTATTAATACGAAAAAACACATTTATTTCGTACTTATAATTGCTGTGATGAAGTTGTTAATTCTACAGAACCTATTTGTAATAAACAACACGTGCTAATTTAGAAGAGGAACTTGGTATATGAGATGTATAAATGTAGTAGATCCACAGTTTCTATAATATAAAATAATAAGCAAAATATTCTTTACCTTGCAACATAATTATTTTAAGCAATCATAAAATTCAATTTTCATTTATTTCGAATATCAATTTCATATTCAATAATTTATCATTTCCCCCCCCACGATATTGTGTGACACATTTACTGTCCTATTAATTCCGATCTTCAGAAAGGGTGTTACATTTCGGAACACACATAATAACCTCATGCAACCTTTATAACGTGCACTACGTATTAAATCCACCTTGTTCGATAGTTCCCGCTTTGGCCACCAGATCTCAGCAGCTCATTGTCTACCTCATGACTTTGCTCATCCGCCATTTTGTTATCATCGCTTGTATGATATTCAAAAGCACGAATTTTAGGTCGTGCAGAATAGCACAACCTCGACACCGAATTTAATTGAAATCGATCCAGTGGTTTCCGAGTTGAATGAACCGGATAGACGCGACATGCCCATAAAACATTCTCGCTATGCATTTCGTGCAAAGAACGAATAGAAATGAATTTACTTAGTTCCCACGTTTCGTGTTTTCTGCCTTTGCAAAATTCCTATGATTTCGTTTCCGCAACTTTTGAATTCAGAGAGACTATTGTTTTATTAGGAATTTTAAAGCAGGGTCACAGAAGAGGGGGCTGTGTTTAGGGGTCTTATACTTTCTCCCTACCCGCCACTGGTAAGAACGCTCGAGGTCTTGTAGAGGCGTCTGAAACAGGAGAGGGGCAATGAGAGACGGCGCTTTGAACCGGTTTCTGAATTATTAAGAATTCTATATGAGTCTACCTTTGTTCCGGACGCAAATTGTAAGCTGCTTTGAGATTCGCTTTAAAATTGGAAATGCCCCCAGTACAAAGGACGGGCGGCAACCCACACAGTATTCTCTGTCATGCAGGGCGCGACAGAAACTCTGTCTCTTTCTCGCAGCGTGTTAATAAGCAAGTTGTGTTTTTATTTACTGCCCTAGGTCTTTAGTATGTGTAGTTGGGATGAAAATTATAAATTATAATTTACGGAAATATGGTTTGGTTTTGTGGATTTAATTCATTGTGGCTCATAGTGACCGCTTACGATGAACACGACAACGGACCTTCGAGTTCCATAAAATGTTGGCGATTTCTTTATTAACATTAGTTTCTCGAGAAGGAATCTGTTCCATAAAGTTAGTTAGAGCTACAGTGTACTTGGTCGCTAACACACAAATGATCATCTCAGGGAAATATACAGAAACTACTTATTTCAGAGAGATGATTCTAGCTAGATTTAATTAGATGTAAATTCAAGTGATTATAAAGTAACGGGAGTAAGATAAGGCCATCGGTATATAACTAGTATTTTGGCACAAATGTAGAATTTGCATGAACATAAATAATTAATTGAGTTATTATATTGTCAATGGTAAATAAACTAGTGGTTGAAACAAGCAAAAACCAACTAAAATATAAACAGAGAGACTAAAAACCAAGTGATCAAAGATTAGGAAATGCAAAGCCTGTATCGAACTCAAATCAACTTTTCTACCGTACAATTGTGCTTTTTGCATACTACATTTGTAATAAAATTGTTTCGTTGTTTAGAGGTCGCGCGAGTAGTCGTGTCCACCTAAATGCGCGATGTGTAAGCCGAGAGAGGGGAGTTCAGTATTAGTGGGGGTCGCACCGATCTAAACACAGCTAGAGCTACAAACCAACTGAAGCTGACTCCCCTCTAGCGCGTGCTTCGCACGGGTCCATCTCATACGACCAAAATCAGTCCTTTGCGCAAATGCCAGCATTTCTCGCGCGACCTCTACTTGTCAACTCGTTCTATATTTTCATGTTTTTATATGTATGTCATAATTGTCATTTATATCACCTATCTTTCGTTTGCCCGGAATGCCAGAGTTTTACAGAATATTCCATTTAAAACATAACCCTAATTACAACAGTATTCACGAGCTTTGGTGACATGAATATAACTGGACAAATGTGTTGTTAGTATTTCTTTAACGTTGCTAAGCGCTTCATATGTCAACACTGTCGGAAGCCGGACACGTGTCTGTCGTAAACACTTCCTGTGACCATAAATTCTGTTACCGGCCGGTACGTTGTTGCCCTATTAGACACTTCCTTTTTGGAATTCGCAGTGCTAAATACTTCACACACATCAACAAACATTTGGAAGTGTTCTTCAAGGATGAACACATGTTCCGCTCGTTAATACATGTTTAAACCTGCACAACGTCTGCACAACTGACTTGACTATTGCAGGGCTGCGTTTTGATTGGCACTGTACTTTAACAAATCTAAAACTTCTTGACGATGGTGAAGAGTCAATTGAATAAAATTTTTCTTGGATATTATCCATCGTCTAGTAAATATAAAACGTAAAACGACGTTTCGGACAAAGTCCGGAGATAGGGATTAGCTCTATCTAGTGGGCCCAACTGAGTAGGAACCTGAAGACGGAGATAGAGTCCCATCTCCGAAACGTCGTTTTACGTTTTATATTTACTAGACGATGGATAATATCCAAGAAAATTTTTATTCAATTGACTGTACTTTAAGTCTAATCATGTATAGGCGTACACATCTCACGACAACTTAAGCTTTCATAAATTTTATGTAAAGTTAGGGTTGTAATGAACCAGTACTCAAGAAATTTGCCCTAGGACTCACGTCCTGGGTTCCTCTTTCTACCCTTCTCCTATTATCTCTCTCGTTCTTTATTTATTTCTTTGTTTCTTTTACTAACATTTTTACATTTCGTTATTTATTTGCATTTCTCTTTCTTCTACAAACATTTCATTTCTATCTCTCTTTCAATGTTTACTCCTTTTATCTCCTTCGTTCATTATTCCTATTGTTCTGTGTTATCTGCCTCTCTCCCTTTGTATATCGAGTGCAAAGAACGCTTAAGAGCGGATACTCCATAGAGTCCTTTTCATCGTTCTCACAGAGGAACGTCAGAAATTCCAAGTTTGATGCGACGATTCACCCGTGTAAATATCCTGCATTTGCTGAAATTACAATCCGAATTGCTTAAAATATTTTATTGTCACTTGGATAGCACACAGAGTAATCTGAGGAATTTTGTACACAGTGAGCACACGCAAGATTTAATTAAACTCTGTTTTGTAAACTGCCGTACTGCTAGAAAGTTTAAATGACTGTCCATTTGTTTCGTTTTGCATCAATTTAACAGTGAATGAAATGGTATTAACACAGAATGATCCAATTAAAATACACATGCTTTCGTTCACACGTATCAAGTGTTCTAAATTATAATATTCTTATGTTTCGGACATACTCGCCATGTTTACTATTAATAAAAACACGTCAAACGTTAGATTCAAGGACGCAACTTCAATCTGACTTTGTCTCTAGCCTCTGTTCGTATACGCATGAGAAAAAGCTGGAAGGTAAATGTAGAATTTCGTGTATTATTTGTTTACGTTTTAATTAGACCACACTGTATTATGTTTCATTTATACCCTTTTGTGAAGGTTCGAGGTGATTAGCGCCACCACGTGTAATATAAAGTTACCATTGTGTAAGTAAGCTTTTTTATTCACCAAAACATGATTGTGGAACGAATGAAACCACGGATTCTAAACTTATAATCTAGATGGCTGTTAGTGGTTAAATGCGCAATTAGGCCCATCTCTGACATCTCAAAGCATTTCCTGAGCCATTCTTAAGTTATTGGCGCAACGAAAATTCATATCTGTAGTCGGTCGGTCGGTTTTGTACTAGTGCGTGTGGTAGAAATCTGGCTTTAGTCGTCGTAAATATGTTCTTACATTTAATTCAGTTCACAAATGAATGTTATAAATGTTGTACTTTGAATGCGATTAGCAAAAGTAATGTTTCAGTACGTTCTATTGCTGTTCAACTCAAAAGTGACATATCTGCTATATCTGAAAGATCATAGTTTGCTGTAATTCTACCTATGTTAACCATTTTTATCTTTGGACAAACTGAATTTGTTAGTTATCACTGAAACAGCAGAAAAATATATTTGCTGAAAAATCACAGTACGAAAGAAAACAGAACTAAAAATATAATAGAAAGAAAAATCGTGAAATATATTGACTATGTGGCCTCTTGATGAACAGCCATTGTGTACGAAGTTGAAGGAACTTACGACCTGCAGTTTAAAGTAAAATAGTTATAAATTTCTCGAGCAGAAAAGCTTCAATTCCGTTCAGTTAAGTCTGAATTGTAGCTTGGGTTTAAATTACACATCAAAGTATCTCGGATCAGTGAACCTTCATGTCCAACACGCTCCATTAATTCCGAACTGCTCCGCCAGAGGGTGTCAGTGGAATATTAAATAATTGTAGCGCGTACCTCTTCTTCTTTGTTTAATATTGCACAGCGAAGCCACTTGTTGGCGCGCACGGTCTTCATGAAGTTTTCAAGCCATAAAATGTTGGTGCACATTTACGGCCCACAAACCGTTTCTTACAAACGCTTCTGGTTTAATAAAGCTTCTTACCAACGTTTTCGTTTTTGCCAAGGAAAATCTGGCCTTTATTGACATCGGATATAGCCAGTAACTAAGTAAATAAATAATTTTCTAACCATCTAATTGACCAGTAACGTAACTGAAGAAATAATTAACGGAAAATAAATAACAGGATAATTAATTAAGCAAGATATTAAGAAACGAAATGATCAACCAAAATTCATAATTAACAAATTAATAACAGCATATGATAGTTCTCCCCTAAACTAATTCTGTTTTATATAAATCATGACAACCTCTAATCTCCATAGACGTAATGGCCTACTAGTGGCATCTCAACCTAAATTCAATGTGAAGTTATTTTATCTTCTGTGTTACATACTTTACAATTTCCTCGAATAAACTACTCCAAAAGCATTATGTAAATTTTAATGTTATTCTTCGTCACAATAATCACGTTCATTTTATTTATTTTTATGTTTATTTTAACGACGGTATCATTAGCTCAAACAATGAATACATCGTCAAAATATAGAATAATTAATTAATAATGAATAATATATAATATGAAAGGAAGTGGTCGTGGTCTAATTTAAGGTAATATTCTGCACTTTCTTTAATAGACTGAGAGATAATGAAAATTTTCTAAAAGTTGTCCTCCTCAGATTTGAATTTTTCGTTGTTAAAATCGTATTGCGTTTAGAGTCGCCAGATAATTCATGGTTTCTGTTTGTATCTTTAAATAATGAAGCTCAACTTGAAACTGGCACAATGTATACAGCATTCACAAAGCGAAGTACAAGGACTTTTACGACTTTCAGGTTGGGTTGAGTAAACTCTGTTTGGAGTCCAACTTAAGCTCACCGCAAACGTAGCTGACATTCATGTCAACTATAAAGCAGAAGTTACTCAGTTCCCTGTATTTTGCTTCTGTGTTAGGTTAATAGATTCTCTTGTAGACGCTCCTTTCTGAGTTCGAAGAAGCGACAGACAATTCGGGAATCACTGGAAGACAAGATTCGATTTCTGGTTAAGGCACTGGTTTTATTTTCGACATCTATATAGGTTTTCGGTCCCACGCAACGTGTTACAATTCTAATGGTTTCGAAGTGTGTTTCCCCGACAATAAAGCCTCCTCAGGATGCATCTATATCTATATCTAAAGTCAATGTCTTTAATTCGTTTATGTTAAACTTTATGCTTCTGTACGCTTCCACATTTGTGCTTGGGTATTATACAAATGCAACTGATCTTTAATAAAATTAACATGTAATTAATTATATAATATTAATCATGGTAAGATGAAATATCTTTGCACTCCAACTGAGGAGTACACTACTTTAACCGTTAATCGTAACTTCAGCCAACGGATTTTATGCTGTCAGTGAATTTTGAACAAAGATTATATTTCGCTTGTGGATATTAGTCAGCCTTTTTAATTATTTGTTTCGTTTCTTGTTATGTTTTAATATTTTCTTTATATTATTGTTTGCCTGTAATTTGTTATTAAGCTGTTGTCATGCACGTTAATGAACGAATTAATTTTCATACCATAAGCCAGGGCCAGGTCTTTCCTCTATGGTTCTACAAATATTAGCGTCTGGAAAATACATTTGAAATTAATTAAAAACTGAATTAACACCTTCGACAAGACGTGCGCTGTTCAAAAAAGGTATTCTATGCGTTTTCATGCTGTAGTGTATTCCAGGTGTGTGATCTGAATACTTTTGAAATGATTGTGATAAGCTTGCAGTTGCATCAATAATTATAAGAATTACCTTCGCTTTCACATTTTAAATACACTGCGTTTCCATTGCTGGTTTTTTGTGAAGTGTTTAAATAATTCTCCTGTTTCCTTCTTCAATGAATTTACAGCAGCTGGTATATAAACGTCAGTTAGTAAATAAATTACTTTTCTGTCTGAAACTATGATGCCGGCTCTATTTCAAGGTATCTGTCTTCTGCAATTAGTTCTTTATTTATTCGAGAAAATTGATTGTCTTAGATTTTTCGAATTGGGTTTCGTATGTCTTCGTACCATTTATTATTTTTCCAATTTAACTCATAGTCGTTCACACATATTAGCACGTACTTATGTGAAGGTCATATCTTGAAGTTTTAAACACTGTTCTTTCGCTGGAGCTGGACATCCTCCTATTGAGAGCTCTGCCGTCTCATCAAATTGCTGGCAATTTCTACATTCGCTGACGTATCCAGGTTTTAGTATCTTCGTAGAAGTGTACTTGGTATTCATTGCCTCATCTTGTCCAGCAATTACCTCACTTTAACGTTCCCTTCAATTTCCCCATTTGTAACCTAAAAAACTGTGTCCCTTTCTCTGATGTTGGGCATAAAAGTTTTATATGTGTTGTCCATGCACTATCTTACGTTCTCATTTACAGCTTTCGATTCTTCTTTCCTTAGCTTTACCATTCACTGTCTTCACTGCATGCACAAATCTTTGTTTTGGATTGACTGCTATTGTGATATATTATGACGACAACTACGAATTATTCCCCTCTCTTTTATTCCTATATGATACATTGGCTGTTTATATTTTATATCCTCGTACTTTTATCAGTCGTCTTCCTGCGCCTATCCTACTGACATCTATTTAGTTCTAGAGTGATATAGTCTGTCCAGTGTCAACATTTTCCTTTGTCTACCTATTTTGTTCGTTCTTCCAATATCAAATGTAATACTCCGAAGTTGTTCCGAAGTAGTAATGAAGCACCCTATTATTATTATAAAATTATTTTCACTATTATATTAAATTATTATCCCATATATTCACCAGTTTTTAGGGTATTTATTTCCATGTACCCGAGACAAACCTTTGACCCTAAGGTACATAGTGCAGCAGCTATTTCCGAAATAAATTTTGATTTTAATACGTGTTATTATTATTATTATTAATTCTGAATTGAATTATACTATCTACTAAAAAGAATTAAATTGAATTATTATTATTATTATTATTATTATATCGTTTAAAATTCAAGTTCGACACAGCAGGAAAGTTCGCATGAAATATTTTGTTCATAAAATTATACATCTGAGAATTAAGTTAAGTTTAAAGAAAAATTAACACAGCCGATACAAAAGGATAAAGTAAACCAGAAGTATTATAGATATTATTATCGAATTATTTATAATTGTATGTAATGAGCATATTTTTTTGACTGCATTTTCTTTCTATATTTCTTTTTTCAACATTTTCCGTCAATGGGAACCAAACTTGTGTTACACAGGATTTTATTCCAGTATTTGTGTAATGACTTCTGAAACACAAGTGCTGTCCCAATATAATAGAAAACACGAAAGTGTTGCAGATCCTGGTTGTAATAAACATAAAACTCTAGCTACCCTTCCTCTGAATATGTTTTTCGTAACATAATACGAAAATTCCATAAACGTTGAGATGGATATTTCAGACACATTGATGTTGGAACTTAACTCTTGTTATAAGACGACACCAGAAAGCCATGTTACAAGAGATGATGTGTTATTGTGGTATTGGTCCCTGAGGAAATCAAATCCGCTTCAAGGAGGGGACAGGATGCGAGCAAGGAATTCTGCAGGCAGTTTCAATTATAAGGACAGAAGCGGAGAGTCTGATATCACACGCAGCTGTCCACCACAGAGACAGGCGATGCTGAGGGAGGTTCTGTGGACAGATAGGCTGTTCAAAGATACCAGTCGTGTGGACACAGACTGACGTTGCGAGCGCTGTCACCTGCCTGCTGGCTCTCTAACATCCCCCAACCACCCACACCCTCTTTCCTGTCTACTCACACATCCATCCATTTATCCATCCACCATTATCTTCCCACACATCCGCTCTTCTTATCGCCAACCTAATTGTACAATAATTTTAAGTTATAATGGCGGCGTGTATAAAGATGTCTTCTGAGATGTTTGTGTCATGTAAAATCCTACAAATTACCCTCAATAATAATTCAAGAGAGTTATTTACTTCGACATGCTAACAAAACAGCTACAGAAACCAATTACAGATTTAGCACAAGAAAATAGAATAAATAAATACAAAGAAAAATGTCTTACTTATTTAAAATAAATGTAATAAACATTTTAAAGATAGAAAAGTAGGTAATTAGAACTTAACCGGTTGAAACACAAGTCCAATGACATAAATTTATTGCAGATTATTTAAATTATAATGTGCACGATAATAGTCCAACAAGGCGAACTATATCTAAGCACTAAAACAATAGGACAGGATAAAATAATATAATTTTGCATAGTATGATCGTAATATAATAAAGTGTCTGTATAAAATAACAGTACTTGCAGTAATGATACTAGAATGTTGGTAACAGTAGCAAAAATATTCCTCACTGTTGCACAGCGAATATTCCTATAGTAATATGAGCAATTGATCCAATCCCCACGTGTAATGTTTGAAGGAACAATGATACGAAATGTTTCTCCCCCCCCCC